>JAASGO010000445.1:0-23736 GCA_023334245.1 Globisporangium cederbergense
AAAGCCCAGAACTACTCGATTCCTTCGTGGAGTTGCTCGATTTTCCTGACAGCATTTGTGAAAACCGCCCAAGTCCTGGTGTGAGGTACGGCAACAACAAGTGCAAGCATGAACACGTCGGCAGATCGTCCGGTGAGAGCTTTTTTTCTCTCTGATGCCATGCGATCCTGCTGCCTGTTTGAACACGTGCATGTACTCTTCCACAACAAGCTGGCTTACGTGCGAGAGGGCTTACTCAAAGAGATGCGCAAAATCGAGCTGATGCTACAAAATACCAGCGACGAATTGAGTGGTAGCGTTCTCCTCGCGAGCGAGTTAAGCAGTACCGAGGGTGTGGAGAACAGCGCCGGCAGCTATACGAGGGAGCCAGCCCCACACCAGCGCAGTGTATCAGCGAGTTCAGGTGCAGTGTTTCTTATCGAAGTGAGTGGGTTAACTGTTTTGCCCTCAAAAACATTGGACTACTCTTGGCGATATACACTTGGCGTTTGTATGCTGCGAGTGCGGAGTTTTAGTCACGACTCCGCAATAGGAATGGCTGGTACAAAGCAGAACTTGACATTTCCACTTCTTTTTCCAAAATTTAGGACTCCCCAGATTCTCGTTTTGGTCTTTTTGTCGCAGTCAGTCAATTGTTGCGGCGGCTCCAGCAAATCGATCGATTGATCGATCGGTCACAGCTCCTTCGCTCCTTCGCTTCGCTGCCTCCACAGCGTGCGAGTGTATCCATCTCCACTAGCAGCGAGACCACGACGCAGAGCTCTCTGCTTCTTCTTTTTCATGCTGCTGGTCGACCTCAAGAGCAGCAATCGACGCGCGAACGAGTGAGGCGCGCCATCCACAGACACAGAAGCAAAACGAGAGCCGCTCGATGAACAACTCGGCACCGCACGCAATGGCAGCTCAATCCACAGAAGCTCATGATAACGTGCCGCAGCAAGTGAGACTGCGCATGGTCAAGCAGGCGGGCGACCGGTCTTTCGGCATGACGCTCGAGCAGCGCTTCGCAGTGACGCCGTATGAATACGCTGCCGTCGTATCGTACATTTTCCCGGACTCGCCAGCAGACCGCGTCGGCATCAAGCGAGGTGCAGTGGTTAATGGAGCTATATGTAACTAGTCCTGCTATAGAGACTCACTGTCATGTACTCTTAGGCTGGATGCTGCTGCGCATCAACAACAGGTCTGTGCGCGGCCTGGCCGTGAAGGACGTCGCGCTCATGTTCCGTGACTCCATGGAGGTACTGCTTCGGTATGTGTATTACTACATGGACGAATGGATTGCGTGTAATCAATGTGTGTGTGTATGTGTGTTGATTGCTTATGGCTGCTCATCCAGATCGACGTGGAGCTTGAGACGCAGCCGTGCACCGCGCTGTCCATGCCTCTTGGTGGCAACTTCAGCGCCGCTAGTGGTGCATTCGGTAGTGTGACCGCCAATGCCTTCCGCAGTAACTTGTTCCTCCGAGCATCCATGGCTGGGTTTGCTCCTCCTACTGCTCCTGTTCCCCAAGTCACTGGCTTCACGCAGCCTGTGATGCACGTGTCGACATTCCACCAGCAACCTTTCACGCCAACACATTTCCAGGCGCCGTCTCCAGTGGTGAG
Source organism: Globisporangium cederbergense (assembly GCA_023334245.1). Lineage (NCBI taxonomy): Eukaryota > Oomycota > Peronosporomycetes > Pythiales > Pythiaceae > Globisporangium > Globisporangium cederbergense. Next base: position 1,609 of record JAASGO010000445.1, read on the forward strand.
CAACGCAGCGCCTGTGACGTCTGGGCGCGTCATCCTGTCTCCAGGGAGCTCATTGGGTGTCCCGGCGTCGTTGGCGATCCCAGAATCTGCGATCATGGGTCATGTGAACGCTCGCGTAGTGGCGGCTCCAGCAATGCCAGCTCTGAATCGACACGTGCCAGCTCCGCAGCAGGCGGTGTCACAAGCCGCCACCACAGCGAACACTGCAGTGGTGAGAGAGGTCATTAGTGTTGTGCATTCACAGTCTGACAGTGCGCCTATCATCCAGCAAACTCAACAACCCGTGGCTGCCTTGGCAGTGTTGAATGACCCATTGGAATCCGTGAACTTGGATACTGCGGCTGATTCCAATCCAGTGACTGAGCAGAATGCTACTTCTCCACACCACCAGGAAACGAACGGCACTTTGTCCAGCGCCTCGGGGTCCCCAAGTCAATCTTCAGAGACCGAAGCAGAACCGATCACACTAGCCACCGATGTGCCAGCAACAAACCAAGAAGCAGCTGTGGCTCCTGTTATAATCCCGCCAACACCTATCGTCAGACCAGCACCACAAGTTCCACCAACGTCTGTGACAGAAGCAAAGCCCAGTGCTCCTGTTGCTACAACCCCACGTGTGAAACATGCTAAGACCACTGCTGCTATTCCTACAACCCCACTCAGCGTCAACCGAGACTCAGTTACTCTCAAGACGGAGGCACATGAAGTCCCTCCGGCCACGCCAGCAGCCCGCATGCCACAAGAATACTGTATGCATTCAAATGGAACGCCACCTAGTTCCACCGTCACAAAAACGTCGTCTGATCTAACATATCGCCAAACTGCAGCAGCTACGAACACCACCAGCTCGGGGAAGAAGCGCGGGCGGCCAACGAACTCGACGTCGCTCTGCTCATCCGACAACGAAGATGCTGTGGCGCAGCGTGCGTGCGTAAAGCCGCGGAATCGAAACGCGGTGCTCAACAATTCCGATTCGGATTCCTCCCGTCACGCATACCTTTATAACGGTACAAGCCTGATTGGCTATTGCAACTTGGTCGGCGAACTCCTGATCTCACAATGTTATTATAAATGCCACAGGCTCTGACGCGCAGTCCTCTCCAGAGCAAGCGAGCACCACGAACCGCCGGAATACGCGTCGACGAGGCGCCAGTGGCGAGTCGACGGGACGCGCGCGCACGAGCCTCACGGTCGACCGCCTCATGACTATGGGCTTCTCGCGTGAGGACGCGAATGCGAGCGTGACGGCGTGCGGCCACAACCCGGACGCGTGCATGATCTGGATCATATCCCACATAGAGGAGAAGCAGTTCCTCGACGACCTGAACAAGGCGTCGGTCCAGTCGGAGCTCTCGAAGCAGGCGGAGGCGAAGGAGCTCAAGGAGCAGGAGAAAGAGGCCTACAGGAAGGCGAAGGAGTTCACGGCGCTCTTCACGACGGTGCGTCTTTACGGAGTCGGCTTAGGTGTGTTTGTATGGCTCGTATATAAGTCGACTCACAATGCACTTGATAACCTCTTCACCACACAGTCGTTCATGCTGAGCAGCGAGTCAGACGCCATCCTGCTCAAGAAGATGCTCGCAGACGCGATCGGCGAAGTAGACCCCGACACTTTTCTGCGCGTTGTGCTCACGAAGCTGCTAAAGCTCGAGGCGCAGGCCATCCGCTGGTACAAGGACGCGTCCAAGTGTTACCTGCTGCAGCTCGCCCAGCGGCTCGAAGCGAGCTTTGAAGGTCACGACGTGGTGCTCTGTTGCTCCAAGCTGCCAGCGACTTCGGACTCTTCCTCATTTCCCAGCACCAGTGACTGCGCGTTCCTGCAGACGCTGCACGAAGAGGAACGCAGTCTGAGCAAAGCGCTCTTCGACATGCCGGAGAACCACGGCGGTGTGCCGCTCGTGTTCCTGAAGGCGGACAAGGACATGCAGTTCAGCCTCGACGACGACGGCTTTGAGGTTCTTGAAGTGGAGGTCACGAGTGATTGAGAATGTGAAATGAAATTACTATGAAGTGGGTGATACAAATGCGCAGCGAGTGTTTCTGGAGGAAGTGTGTAGATGCAACACGGGAAACAAACAAAGACTTACTATCTAGAAATGCTTTATATGCGCAAGTCGTCGTCCTCTCTCGTTCTGCGCGTGGTCGACTCTCTGTTGCCACCAAATCTATGGCGACGCGTAGATACCTTCACCCGCAAACCAAAGCGAGCTCTCCTTCTTCTCGCTCGAGGCGCTCACCTCCTGCTGCCCGTTGATTGGACAGCGAGGGCAGTTGGAGTCGTCGAAGCGCGAGTTAGGGCCAGTGACGAGGTACTTGCCCGTGGTCGCGCTCTTCATACGCACGAGCTCACCACGCTTCCACTGACCGTCGTCCTCGCACTGGTCCGCCGCGCTGCACTGCTTGCTCTCCTCGCACTCGACGACCCAGGTGTCGAGTGAGTCACCCTCGCCTGCGACGCCGTAGCCACTCACCTCATCGTGTCCGCCGGTCAGCGGCGCCGGGAAGCCGTGCGTGTGCAGGTTGCGGCGCGTCATGACGTGCTCGAGGCGGATCGTGTCTCCACACCGGATTTTCTCACCTGCATTAGATGGACAGCTGGTTAATACCGACGAGCCTCACACCATAAAGCATTGCTGTGGCCACCTTACCGATGGAACATCCAGCTTCGCCGTCGCCTTCCTTCACGAGCCAGTAGCTGTTGCGGTCGTTGCGCGAGCCGTGGGCAGTGATCGACTGTTGTCCGCTGCCGCCGCCATACGCAATCTCGTGCGAGTGCAATCGAAAGCGTGTCTGCTCGTGCACGAGCTTGATCGAGCTGCCGCAGGTCACGTACTCGAAGCCAGTAGGGTCTGTCATAAGACATATAGAGAGAGAGAACAGGTGCAACATTAGATAATCACAAGAGGCGTGAAGCCATGGGAAATGCATGAGCGAACGCACAGGTGAGATCAGCGGACGAGTCCTCAGCGCACGCGTCCTTGCATGTGAACGCATGGTGGTCACACGTCACTTCGCGCACGCGCCGGCGGTCTTCGCACTCGCAGTAACCCGAGAGCCCGGACGCGATGGTCTTGTCACACGTGGCATCGTTATGGGGCTCGCGGACACCGTGCGGATCGCAGCGGCCCGTAGCGCGCCACCGCACGCAGTGCGCCTTGTGCGCAGCCACAGAGTCTGTGGGGCCACTCAGCATCAGCAGGCAGGCCAAGGCAGCCGCCGTCGTCATCACCAGAGAGCTGCTCCGCATCCTTGCCACGTTGTCGAGAACTCAAGTGCTGCTGGTGCTGCACGCGATCGATATCCAAATGCCGCGTGTGTGAAGCGCTTCAGAAATACCGCTTTAGCTCATCGGTATTTTCAAATATACCGGTATGCGTTTGCACTTTCTAGAAAATGACGAGTATTTGAGGCATTCGTCATTTTTCTAGAAAGCGGCGACTGGAGAAGATTGAACGATGGCTACCGCTGCGAAGACCGTCCTGATCACTGGCGCCAACCGCGGCATCGGGCTCGCGTTCACGGAGCACTACGTGAGCCGCGGCTGGAAGGTGGTCGCGTCCGCGAGAAGCATCGACACGGCGGACGAGGTACTGTCCGCGAGCTTTATTATATGCGCTAAGCAGCTTTGTGTGAGGCGGGCGTCGTCGTAGCGATGCATCAACTGACACTGGCAAATTGACATCTGTGTGTATGTACCGGTATGCTACAACAATGATGTGCTTGAACAAACGCACCGCGCAGTTGAAGAAGCTTGCACCGTGGAAGCTGATCCCGCTTGACACCAGCGACGAGCAGTCGATCCTGAAGGCCGCCGAGTCGCTCAAGGATGTGCCGATCGACCTACTGATCAACAACGCCGGCATCTTGGAGCACAAGGACCTGATGACCACGACGAAAGAAGATCTGATGCGCCAGTTTGAGGTGAACGCTGTGGGCCCATTCCTCATGACGCGCGCGTTCTTGCCATGCTTGCGCCTCTCCGTGAAGGCAAACGGCACGGCGTTCGTCGTGCAGACCACTTCGCGCATGGGCAGCATCTCGGACAACTCGTCGGGCGGGTATTACGGCTACCGCGCATCAAAGACCGCGCTTAACATGCTCACGAAGAGCTTGACGCTCGACCTGAAGGACGAGAAGATCGGCTGCCTGCTGCTGCACCCCGGCTACGTCGTCACGGCGATGGTCGGCCACAAAGGCAACGTTACTCCGAAGGAGAGCGTCGCTGGCCTGACCAAGATCATCGAGAATGCGACACTCGAGGACTCTGCCAAGGTCTTTCACCTTGAAGGCTATGAATTGCCTTGGTAGGCAATTCGTGGAGAGTGACAACAACGTCTGCATGGTAATCCATGTATCAGCACTTTTTCATTCATTGGTAGCGTAGAGTTAGCGACACCATACAAAAAGAAAGCAAAGTTGCTACCGCGTCAAGATGTATGCTTGTACTATTCTTCTTTACGTGATCGCGCTTGTTTTAGCCGTCGCATTCGCTCTTGGAAAGCAGGGTTCTGCAACCGAAGCATCTCGAGACGCAAACTCGTGAGCTCCGCTACTCATGTCATCACGCCACAAGCATTCTCGTCAATAGACTTTATTGCTAAAGCTAGCGTAGTCAGCAAGTCATTTTTGGTAGTGTGCTACTGACCTTGGAGGCTCATCATGTCGACACCGAGCTGCTCGACGTTGTCGTTCAGTCCTTGCACCTGCTCGTGTGCCGATGCTGGACAGCGAAATTCACATCTTTAGCACTTCATTGTTCCATTCTAATGCAAACACAACAGCGCCTGCTGCCACATACCCACTGCACAAGACGCCTCGTAAACGCGCAGCAGCAGCGACGTCGCGCTCGCACTCTCCTGCGCTTTCGCCTGCGCGCGCATCTTCGACACTGAGAACTTCAACTTGGCCGATCATCACTCTACTTTAAATTGAATTGACACGGCAATTCAGTTTCGAATTGCTTTTGGTGAATCGAAACGACGTCAGTGATGGTGTTCACATGGCTTCATCCGAAATGACCCCATCAACCGTTCTCTGCAACCGCCGCCTGCTGTGCAAGTGATGGCGTCGACATCGTCCACCTACGAGCATGAGCTGCGCGACCCGACACGCGAGGAGCTCTACACCGGCCCCAAGCGCGAAAAGCTCCCAGCCGAGATCCAGCAGATGGCGGTGGAGGACACCGCGTGTACGTTTTGCGGTGTGAGCTACTTTGTCTTTGCCGAGGTGCAGGAGCTGCAGGCGACGGCCAAGAAATACAAAAAGAATTTCCACGTACGTGTGCATTGCTCATCTTTTCATTAGATTATACAGCAGTGCTTTGTGTGCTGAGTATCTGGTGCGCTTGTGTACCCTTGTTTCAAAGGAATTCATACGCTTCCTCGAGCGTGAGCGCAAGATCTCGCAGGACCTGAAGGCCGAGATCCTGTCGCTAAAAAAGAGCTTTGAGCAGATCGCTGGTACGTTTACCATAAGCGCACATCAGCTCGCAGCAGAATGTACGCAACTACGACAGACAAACATCGAAAGCGGCACCAGGATACTCAATGCGCAACGGGAACTCACTCAGCAGCAAGATGTGAACCAGCAGATGCAGAGCCAGATGAAAAGAGCTCAAGAGGAGTGGAAAACCGCGAGCGCGCTCGCGGAACAAAAGCTGCGCAATGAGATCCTGCATCTCTCCAGCCAGATCGAGAAGTGTAAGCTCCAGTCGAGTACGCAGGAGGCAGAGTTCGCAATCGAGTTGGAGCGTGAGAAGGCGAAGATCAAAGAGCTCGAAGCGCGCTATGCAGAGAGCCAGGAGCTGTGGAGCTCGAGCGAGCGATTGATGGTCACTGAGCGAGATCAGATGAAGCAAAAGATGCTGGGAATGACAGAGCGCATCGAAGAAGAGAAGAATGCAGCGAAACAGCTTGAAACGCAGCTGAAGGCGGTGCAGCAGGAGCTCTCGCGGATCGCTTCTTCAAATGACGCCGAGCGGACTTCTTTCTCGCAACTGAGCAGCGAAGTGATCATGCTCAAACACCAGCTACACAGCTTTGAGAAGAACAAAGCCCTGATGCTGGCAGAGCGCGCGCAGCTTCAAGAAGAACACGTGAAGAAGGACGCTCTGATTTCGCAGCTAGGCTTCCAAGTGGATTCTTTGCAGAAGAAAAGCGAGGATAACGTTCTGGCGACAGAGAAACTCAAGCAAGAGTACGTCAAAGAGCTCGAGAAGATGCGCATCGAGCATGAAAACGATCTCCATCGACTGCAACGTGACCACACGAAGGCTATTGACGAGCTCAAAGCGACGCAGAAGGAGTACATCGAGTTCCTGAAAAAGGAGACCGTGGAGATGCAACAGGGTTTAGCGAGCACTCAGAGTACATCACAGAGCTTGGAGAAGCAGGTATGCTACTGGTTATCTGCTGCTGGGTTACTGCTGCTTGTCTGGTTATACGATGATGGCGTGCTGTGTGTGGGATTTGTTCAGTTGCGTGAGGTCGAGCGGCAGGTCTCTCACTGGAAGGATCAAGCTGAGCGCAGCATGGAGGAACTGAAGGTGAATCATTCATACGCTGCCCCTTCTACGTTACTGGTACTGCCAACACAAGTGATCTGCTGACCTATCGATCATCTACTTTTACAACGTGAAGCACGTTCGTCAAAGTGGTATGCAGGCAAAATCAATGACTGATACCATGGAGAAGAAGATTTTGGCGCTAGAAGACCAAAAGGTACTTGCCGCCACTGCGACCTGTCAATACAAGGCAGAATTGAGTATTCTGAGTTTGTTTGTATGCTGATCAGAGAGACTTGGACGAGGAGAACGGTTCGCTGCAACGCGAGCTTGGCCATCAAAAGAGCAAAGCAAAGCAGCAAATGGACAAACTCCAGCAGGAAGTGGCTCAGAATCAACATCGGCTTGAATCGCAGAATGCCGCGCTACAGAAGCGTGTTGACGCTCTTCAGGCAAAAGAAAGCCAGCTCAAGGACGAAAAGAATTCGCAGCCTGCCATGGCGCCGCAAGTTGCGTGGGGAGAGGAAGACTTGCGAACTGGAGGGGGGAGACAACAGACAGACACGAGTCGTGGCAAGAAAAATGGCTCGCGTCCCAGCGGTAATAACAACAACCAGGAGAGCCACAATCTCGAGAAAGTGATTGAGAAGCTTCGCCTCACACTGGATCAAAAAGAGCGAGTACGTGGCAACCTTCGCTCCATCCTCGTGGCTCCAGCCAAGAGAGATCTTACTTATCTGAGTAAATGCCATTGTCCATCATAAACAGGAAATTGCTCTCCTACAGCAAACTGTGCATCGCGAGTGTCTAGAGAGAACGTCGCTTCTCGAGAAGATGCGCAGTGGCAAAATCCTTCCTGACATGGTCGGAGTCACAAGTGTGTCTTCGTCTTCTCTCATTGGCGATACTCCTTGGCGAGGCTCGGGCAATGTCGGCGGAGTTGAACGAGAGACAAGATCGAATCCTGACGAAAATGAATCAAGTCAAGAGCCTGCAGAACAATCCGGAGCCAGTCAGCCAAAGGCCTCGTTCTACGAAAAGCTGCGCAAGGCGGGCCAACGAAAGTCAAAGCCTCGGAAGTAGAGCTCTCACGCTAGCTGACTTCTTTAAACTATGTTCACAGTGTTTCTTTGTTCACATCATTGGATAGACAGACACGGTGCGAGCGCCGTCACCATGTCGTCCTCCTCCATTTGTGTAGCTCCACGCAAATCAAAAGCACCAATCGTCGTCGTCCGAGTCGAAGGAATCCACTGAGTCATCGTCACTTGTGAGCGCATGTTCGTCTCCTTTGCGCCAGTAGTTCACGCTTCCCTGCATGATTCTAGCGATTCGCTCTGTCTCCGAGTCGGCTTTGAATGGAAGTGGCTTCTTCATCTGTCGAGTCGAGAACGCGAACAATGGAGCTGCAAGTGCTTCCACGTCATCGCCAAATAGCTTCGTATCATAACGTGGGCTAGTTCGTGTGTTTGTTACCGTCTCCACCGTCTGCTCACGCGAGTTCTTGTCGTCATCGCACGTCTTCAAATGCCGCTGCATCTCTTTCTGGAGTGTGGACGAATCCCTCCAGTGCACAGCTTTCAAGTCTCTCTTGAACGCATGGACCGGTGAGTACCTTGGACTCTTCGGTAATTCAGTACGATTGAGGAACTGATGGAATGAACTATCGTGAGCATCGGTGCTTGACTTCCCGGTTTCAGTGGCCGACTCTGTGGAGCTTGACTGACGAAATCTTGGGGACATCGAAAACTCTTCTTTCCGGCTCGCTACGCCGGTGAAGTGAGACATGTTATCCAGCTCTACAACAGCTTCGCTGTGGTATCTTTGCACCGTCAAGTCGTCGTCCTGACGCCTGGTGGGATGTTCCTCGACACTGATCTGCTCAGTTTGGCTTGAGTTCTGCGCCACTCGAGTGTTGTGAGCCAGAAGGATCTCTTTCACAAGCCCCGATCCGCAGGAGTCTCGAATTTCGATCAGCAACTGGCAGATCAGCTCGAATTTGTCTACTGGAAGACTGAATGACGACTCCTTCGACGGCTCCTGCCCTTGCTGCGTCATTGACGGCTCTTGAACCGCCCCACCACTGCATACACTACTATCACCAGAAGATGGAGGCGTGATCTTGCCATCTGCGTCCAGCTCAGTATCATTCGAAGGCATTGAAAGCTCCAGGGTTCCATCTTTGACCTCCAATTCTGCATGGTGCGCTTTAGCAGGCAGGTTTTGCTCAGCACCACTCCCATGACTTGACTCGATCTCAGGAATGCAGTCGAAGTCATCATCGGCTCCACAGGCAGCATCAACCATCTCTTTCGTGGTAGATTTATCGACCAAATGCTTGGGTTGAAGTGGATTTTCGTGCACTGGTGCCTTCTGCTCAGCGTGCTCAGCCGATTCGCTGCTCGCATTTGTCGCTTGGCAGACGCCAGACAAACCACTTTCGAGGTTTCTATTGGCGTCTTTCACGTCGTTCTGGTTGCTTCTGTCCGTCACACCGCAGCTCTCCATGTTGACTTGGTCTGCCTTCACTTCCGACACGATCGCGTCTGTTTCCGCTGGAGCCTCTCTTGATTCGCATTGTGACGTGCTCGAACTAAGCCCGTTCATCTCTATCGAGCCAGCAGCGATAACATCGGATTCACCCGAATTCAAAGTCACGAGAAGACCGGCAGTTTCTAGCTTTATAGGCACATCACTGTGCTCTTCAGCAGAATCGTCAGTACCGTGATCGGCGTACTCGGATCCCAAGGATCGCGTCTCATCGTTGGGTCGCTCGCTCAAGATGCAGCTGCCTTGGGGAACGTCCTGCTCTCCATCGGCAGAAAAGAAAGACGCACTGCCTGCAGTAACGAACTCCGGTTCTTGGTGAGTAGAGCTCTCTGGAACTTCGTCTGGCTCGCGTTCACACGTAACCTCCTCTTCAGCCGCACGGTCGCTTTCCACGTCAGCATCTTGTCCGCGACTGATCTCGTCCTGTTGTGGCATCACTGCGGCTGAAGTAAGATCCTCCCCAACCTCTCCTTCCATATGGTCGGTCACCAGACGTGCGAATCGATGCGCAACTGGGCTATTCACCTCTTCAAATTGGTGGTCATCTTGTTGAAGAGACGTGCTGGGTTCAGCGCAGCTCGGATGCGCTGCGAAAAGCTGCGCGTTATCTGGAAATCGGGCTGACGGCGACATGCGGTCACTCAGCGGAGACAGCTCGAATTCCTCGATACCAAGTGACGCCAACGTGATTGGTTTGTAATAATCAGCGATGTCATCGAGCGCTACTGGTCTGATGTCGGCCGCTTGGACATCGTCTTGAGCGACGACGGAGTTGCACTCTTCATTGATGAAGTGATTGTCTGACCAACGTGCTTCACCAACAAGCAATCCTTCAGCATCGCTAACTTCCTCCCAGCTTGAATAGCTGTCATCCAAGTCACCTTCTACGGACACCGCAGATCGTGCGACCAGGAAGTCCTTGTCGTTGTCACTGTACTGGTCCAGGCTGGAGGCGATTGGCTCTGTCTCATGATGGTTGAGCACATCATGATGCTCCTCCCCTGGGGACGGCAATGTGCCTTGGTCGCCAACGTTAGCGCTCTTGCTGGGCCGATAATCGTCTTCACGGTCCTGTAATAATTGGAAGAGAAGGTAACAGTCAGCATTCTTCGACATAAAGCCGGCTATTCAATAGGAACGGGGATATTATGCGTACCTGTGCGGGCTCGGGTTTGTCGTCTCGATTGGCTAAAGAGTGATTTGTTGCAACTTCGCCAGGGCTCGTTGGAGATCGTGGCTGGTAAAAAGTCGACTCAGCCAAAATTCGTTCATGTTCTCGCTCTTCAACTCTAAAGACAGGAAGCATTTGATCTGAAGTGGGAGCTCCTGACTGATGGTCAATCTGCACTTGAACTTCAAGTCGACCACTGAGGACTGTTTCAACAGGAAAGAACAGTTAGAATGATGAGACCGAATGACACAAAACCACAATAATCACTGGAGCCAAAGCTCTTACCGTCACCAATTTCGATTGAAAAAGCGCCTTGCACGCCGCTTGGACGGAATAACACCGCAGCTATCGGCACGGAAACACTCCCAATGTGGTACTCGGCATTGCTGCGAGGGCACCACGAGAGAATCCGAATCTTCAGACACTCATCCTGAATGATCTGGATCACCTCTGGATGGACGACGACTTGGACCTGAAGGGGGGAGCGCATTTGAAGTAGCTGCTTGGAGTTCATCACTGCACACTGGGTAGCTGGAAATTGGAGGTGCTTGTACCACCAACCACCCTTCTTGTACAACCGAGAAGTCGCACCACTGAACTCCATACTGCGCGCTTCGGTTGTCTCTTCAATCTCGACGCCCAAACAGAAGTCGCACTCGAGAATCACAGTGACAACTCCATCTGTGAGCAATCCCTCCAAGTGCTTCTTCAGCTCGAGTTCGGATGTTGACGCACACACTTGGCTCCATTTCTCCTCGATCGCATGCATCAGATCGGTGACGGAAAGCACTTGAATGGACAGCGTCATTTTCGCTGGTAGGAGCCGTCGAGTTCTCGAGAAAAGGGCTGACGCCATCGTGCTGAAGGGGTCTTGCCCATCTTCCTGTATCGGGATGGCCGTGTCATTCAGCTGAATGGCTAGCTCTTCCGGTTCATCGTCCACGGGACTTGATGGCGCTTCCAGACTTTCACCACTTGAAATAACCTCCGCGACTTCCGAGTGATTGTCTTGCTCAAATTTTCCTTCGTTGTCGGAAAGGAAGCTTGGAGCAGGGTGTTGATAGAGATTTGCAGCGACATTTCGACTGGACTTGATTCTGCGGCGAAAAATATTCGCTTTTCGAGTCAGAGCACCTCGAACAATCGCTTGTAGTCGCACGATTGCTCGCACCGTCGAGTTGAGAGCAATAATCTGGGCACACACAGCATTAGAAAAAGGGCCCAGCAAACTATCACAACTAGCAGGTAACGCTCAAATTCGCGCAATACCTGTTCTGCAGTTCCAACTGCAATGCGAATCTGAAGGAGGCCGGAGACTTGACCTGAAAAGGGATCCTCGATCGGGAGCTGCTCGTCTACTCCAACAAACAGAATGGGATGAACGCAGTCGCTACTACTCTCTCTTCACAACCCAACACAAAAAATGACAGATAATGTAAGCTGCTTGCACTCGATCAACATCCAATTACCTCTGGCAAACGTACCTGAAGTACGACGCGAATCCCGTGAATGGGATTTTGACCAGACCCAGCAGCTCGCCTTCGTCATCTTTTGCGTGCTGCAGTCCTTGGAGCCACACTTCTATAATCTGCATCAAGCGAACATACGTGACGTCAGAGATTAGCATAAGCTGTACTACAAGAGGTTCATAGAATTTGCAGGACGTTTTGCACTTACCAAGAGTCTCTTTTTGAAATCTCGAGCAAAGAGTTGGTCCACGTCAAGAGGGAAGACGCCAACGTGGCCGACATTGGCGCTGTACGCGCGCACGCGACCTTCTGGTCCACGAATTAGCTTCCGTCGGAAGGATCGCTTGAACGATCCAATTGGTGATGCAGACCTATTAGCAGAGCCGCTCGGTGGTATTGCGTACTGAAATCGGAGGACAGACTCTCCCAGTGGGACTCGGCGAAGACGAGCTTCAGAAGAGCAAATCGACGACGCCTTGTCGATCATCACCGCAAGCTGAGTTGTGGCCATTGGACCCGGAGCTAAATTCCTCGAAGCGTCGTGTCGGCTCGGATGTATTCGCTTACTTGTCTCTTTGCTTTTCAGTTCATGTGTCGGTCTCGGGCTGTCAACAGTTTGCCTTGTCCATTCGTGAGTGCTGGAAGGTGAAGAATAGATCAGATGGTTTTCATCTTTGATCACAGATTCGTTGTTCTCGACTTTGATGCTGCAAGGCTGGAACGTTACCTTCATCACACCAACTCTGTGAGCCTTTTCAGGCTTTCTTGTTCTGTGTGCGGTCGTCAGTCCCTCCTGATGGATGAATAGTGACACATTCACAACTTGGAGGTCGAAGCCTGTTTCTTGATCGCAAAGTATGTCGCGTACTGGAATTGCACCACATAGAAAAATCTGGTTCTTCTTGTCATGTCTTGATCCTTGCTGATGTCGCCGGGGAGTTCCTTGGGTCCGACAGGTGATGTGGAAATGAAGTTGCTCCTTGCTTGATCGCAATAGAAGGTTCAGTGTCGATAAGCTTCCTCGCGCACGAATGGGTGCGATATGAGAAAATGTCAGCCGAAATGCGCGCTTTCGGAGCGACGGAGTGATCATAAACAGCGGCTCCGTTCTCTCGACTTGGTTTGTCGAGTCACTCTCGGCTGGTGATGCTAGAAGCGCTCCAATGTCGGTGTGCGATACAGTCATTTCAATGGGGCTGAAACGACTCGAGATTGCTGAATCTCTCAGCTGCTGCAGCAGGTCAATGAAGCCACTCGTAAACTTGACCGCCTCGAACCCGATCTTCAGCCCTCCCACGTCGTTCACTAAAGGCAGACGGGTTGTTGCACTTCCAGATGTCATCAAATTGCCGTGAGCAGCCCTTGGCTCGACCTCCTCCAATGGCATTTGCGCTTGCTTCAAAATCGATTGCCAACTGCGAGGATCGTGATCGCTGACATTGTCGCTGGAACCCTCGTACGAAGCTGCATTCACGATCTCTTGAACTCCGTCGTCGAGGTGGGCACTCGCACTCGTCACGATAGGAAAGTGCTGATCATGCCAGCCGTCCTCCTCTTCTTCTGCAGCTTCTGCCATCGATTTCTGGAGCGCTTTGCCTTTCTCAATCACGTGCTGCAGCTTCGAGGACTGAAGTGGAGACCCGTTTACACCATAGGTCATGTTGTCGCTCTGTCGAAGTAAGGAGCACATCGACGACATCATGCTTTGGCTTTCCGGACTGCTTCCTTGCAGAGTGTGAAATGTATCACTCTCCAGATACGAGATCGGCGACAGGTCTCCAAACTGGGATCCACGCCCGCCGTTGTGCTGTATTCGTCGTGTCTGAGCATTTTGGCGCACATTCACTTGCACTATAGGGTTTGTACGAGGAACGAGAACTGGGGCTGGAGAAGAGATCGGCGACTCCATGCTTCGTAATGGCAGCGACGCTTGGACAGGACGTGCAAGGGCTTCATCATCGATCTCTCTGAACTGGATGTCGAGCTTGATAGCCAAGTAGCCTACTGAAGTAATTTAGAGTGGTCAATAGACAGTGCAAAAGCAACATACACAATCATGTGCACCGTACGAAGGTGGATGCTTACCGATCATGTCGTCGTCCTGGTCAGAATCCAGGGACTTGATCTCGTACAACGCGTTATCACGCCTCAGCTGGCGTAGCACGTGTTCAAGTGCTGTCTGTGACTCTTGCAGGAAGCGCGAGTTACCATCATTCGACGCAGCGCTGCTGGTGAAAAGTGGGATGACGCACTTGCCGTACTTGCGCCGCGTGCTTCGATCGATGACGTCCAGCACGAGCTCATTCTGTCGACATCGCCATTAGAGCAGCACACACAAACATGGATATAAAGACAACGGAGATAATGAATACATCACTCACACTAGCGCGGGACGCATGGACTCACGGTCATGAGCAAGAAAGCGAGCGGACTCTACCATGTCGCGCAGATACTCGATAAAGCGCTTTGGGTCAACGCAGACCGGATACACCATCTCGATCGACCGCGCAGTGGTTTCGTGACTTTTTTCGCCATGCTGTTTGGTCTCTTCTTCCTCTTCATCATTGCCATCGTCGTCGTCTTTGTTCCAATGTTCACCATGCAGGTCCGCCGCTTCACGCTCGTCTCTTCTTGTCGTCGTCCTCCGCCTGCGCAACAAAAGTCCTGGCGCATTCGTGATCTTCACAGGCTGGAAAAGACTCCCGCGCTGACTCGCCTCGTGTCTCCACCGGAAGCGCACGAGAGACGTCTCGGGCAGGCTCTGCGTAGTGGCTGCCGATTCTAGGATGTGCGGCACCGCGAGCGTCACATAGCCTCGCGTGCTCGTCGTCACGCCGGCATCAGCAACGAGCGGAGGTAATGAGCTCCCGATCAGACGCTGCGGCTGCAAAAGGTAGCGCGCGGATAGCGACCCGCCGCCGCCGGCCACACCGCCATGAAGCGGCTCATCGTCCATCGGCAGCTTGCTTTTTTCGATGTTGTTGCGTTGGTAAAATGCCTGCTTCCGCATTTTCGCGGTACTGTTCGGTCTTTCATTGGCTGCAATGGAGCACTTGAATGTAAAATCCATCCAATGAAAGCTCGTTCTTTTGAATCAGGCGGCGGTTGAAGCGTATCCATCACGCTTTGGCAGGCAAAAAGGCAACGCCCATTTCCGCACTGGCAACAAGACGCACTCGCTCGTACCTTGGTGAGGACGACTACGCCCATGCAGCGACAACACCAACAGCGCTTCTGCTGGCGCGAGCGCACAGAGAAGCTCAACTGGCGCCTACTGCGCGCACTGCACCTGCCGGACGTCGTCAGGCGCGGCGACCCGACGCTGCTTGAGCCCTACGTGCTGCATCTGACGTTTGCGCGACTACCTGCAAGCGCATCAACCACTGACTTGATGGACGCAACATCATCACTGCATGGCAGAGGGTACGCTGTCGATGGTAATGGAGGCGGGGACGGCCAGCAGCGTAATGCGTGGTTCATCGTGCGCATCTTCCAGCTCGCGACCGAGTACCTGCTCTTCATGCGCTCGCGAGACGGCACGGTGCTCAAGACCATGAAGGAAGAGCTCCTACTGTGCGAAAAGTAAGTGAACTCATGCAAAAAAAATTGTCTGCGAATGATGCTGCATGAGTACCGAGTATGATAATGAAGGTCGGACTATTGATGGTGTATACTAACAGAGAATGCGAGGCGTTCGCAGCCCGCGCGACGAAGTGGAAAGAGCGGTCGAAGAGTGGCGACAAACAAGTTCAAAAACTGCATCAAGTGCTGCAGAACATCGCCAAGCTGCTGCAACTACAAGGGTATTGTCTGCATATGCACTTCCATGCGTCGACTAGCTTGTCAGTGTGATGACTGTAGTGACTGACGCAGCGTGTGCTCCTATTGTCAATCAGAGCGACCCCATCTGCTGTTGCAACAATCGAATCACTACTTACAGACATGTTGTCGCGGAAGAAGAGCAACACCAGGCAAAACCAGAACGGCGACAACGACGAGATTGTGCAAACTCAGCGGATTAAGGAGGCGCGGCAATGCTACTATTGCGGGAAGATGTTTGCCTCGACCGAGTTTCTCGACAAGCACCATCTGCGACGCCATCCTGGAGAAAACAAAGAGTTTAAGGTCGCGGAGACTCGCTCTCGAAAGTCTGTTTCGAAACCACAAGCTGCGCAAGACAGTGCTGTCACGGATGATTACCCTGTCTCCAGAGAGAAGACGCTTCGACAAATGCTCCAGCAGGTAGAGCTCGTGCTGCAGGACCACCAGGAGTCGCTTCGGTCACTTGCGCAACAGGAGGCGAAGAAAATCGAGAGTCTCTACGAGCAGCTGCACGTTGAAAACCACTTGGCAGAGCAGATCAAGGCGTCGCGAATACTCGCTGAGAACCAAGTGAAAGAGGCGCAAGAGCAGTTGGACAGTGTGCTGCAGGAGAAAGAGGATGCGCTGACTGAGCTCAATGAGCTGAAAGAGCAGATTCAGTTTCTGGATCTGAAGCGAAAGATGGAACTTCAGGTAGGCGTGACACCGTTAGTAAACCTGAGTGACATGACGACGATGCTGGAGGTCAAGCGACTGGAGCAAACTCTTGCGATGGTGAACTCAGCGCTTTCCGATTCACGAGTCGAGCTGGCAAAACTGCAAGAGCTGCACTTGACGGCACTCAGAGACAAACAAGCACTGGTCGATCAGCTAAACGATTCGCAGAACCATGCCAAGCGTCTGGAGAGCAAGATTTCTGAATTGAGTGGACTGGAGAGTGTCCCGGTAGTGCGGAAGGATTGTGGGTGTCTAACAGATGCTATTGATGCTAAAGATGCAAGCACCCAAGCTGAAGCGAAAGAAACTGAAAGCACGAACAAGTCCGATGGCATTGTTTTGAAGGCAGAGGTGGCTGTTCAGACGTATCCTGAAATGAAGTCAATGGCTGGCGTCGAAAAAGCGATCCAGACCAGCCCAGAAGTGGAGCAGCTTCGAGTCACGCCTCTATCTATGCAAGTTCCTGAACCGATTGCGATTGAACAGCTCAGTGTCAGCGAAGTAGCGTTACCATTCTCACAAACGACGGATCCTACACCGATCGCTGCGTTGTCCGTCGCCGAACGCACCGACGACAAATCAGATGCAGTTTCAGATTACGTTTGCAATATCGTCGCGGAAGACCTCATGGGTGCGGTCAACAGCAGGGCACAAAGGTATGAATTGCACGTCTGTCGTAGCAAAACGTGAAGGTAGTGACATTGACTTGAGTTCTTTTTTCCGTAGAGCTGTTGATGAGTCTTCAAGGACTTCTCAAAGCCCCTCCAGCAAGAACTTCTCATCTCTGCCCGGACGCAAGTTCCTACGTAGCCGATACCTGCACGATGAACAAGCTGTTCAGCAACGAGTCGCAAAACAAATCTTGAAACTCGACCAGCTTTCCCAAAGGTTCGGCGTGCCTCCCAAATGCAACTTGCTGTCGAACGAGCACTTGCAGATTGTTCAGCAAGCTCTTCACGGCCACTTGGAGATCCTACCAACCGATGTGCTGCAGAGAATGATCGAGTGTGAAGGCACAGTCAACTCCATCATAGAAAAAGAATGGGCTCCAGGAGAGAAGACGCGGCAGCACGCGCTCGAGCTCTTGAAGGTGCAGACCCAGACAAAGTCGCAACTCAACCAGGACCTCGTGAGGCAAGCTATGACAGCGTTTTCGTCCGCGTCTAACGCTGATGCTGGTGGCAAACACAAATTTGGCCACCACCTCGAAGAACGCGAAGAAGTCCAAACGACAACTCAAGCTGAAGTTCAGGAATGTTGTGGAGAGAGCCACAGTCTTGGTCCAGAGGATCCGAATGCACCGTCTGAATACCTCAAATTAACGCAAGAGGAGGTCAGAAACCCTACTAGCATGTATGAGCTGCCAGTTATCGCTGAGGAAAGACCGCTCGTGGCAGAACTTCGCGCCAATACCCTCGACACTCAACCATCAGAAGATTCGAAGGCTGGAGATGTTGGTGAATCACCTGAAATCGATCAGCGATCTGACGGTCGCACACGCGAAAATACTGAGCCTGGAACCTTGAACTACTTTTCAAGTGCAGAAGAAATGGCTCCAGTTGCGATGAAAGTTGTCACTGTGTCGCCAAAGCCGTCTCCAACGAAGATAGAACCTGTGCGCACGACTCAAGAACAAGGTCTCGTTCCAGAAAGCCTACTTGCTCAGGAAACTGAGGTCAAGATGCACGATCTTTCGAGTCTTCAAGTAGCAGAAAGTGTGGACGAAACAACTGCACTGCACGCGACGGAGACTAGGAGCGAAGTAGACGATGATTACGTTCGTGTGGATCTGCACGCTTCTCAGATCGGTGACTCGACGACCTCTGTGGGCGATTGCGAGGACGAAGAAGTGAAAATTGAAAGAGGAAACGAAGTGCAGCTACCCCTCGGAACTGTCAGCTTCGCGTCAGCACTGTCAAATGACGAGGAAGAACTCGAAATTGTCGACATTCAGAGCATTTCAGATGCGACAAGGTTTGCTGACAGATTCGAGGCTGATATGCAAGGTGGAGTGATGGATAGCACAGAAAATGTGCGAGCAGACCAGCATGATCGCGCAAGTGCGAGCTACGACCAAGACGACATTCGAGAAATGTCGGGCCGAAGTCAGCTGCACAGCTTTCGCTCGTCGGAGTTCTCGGCGTCCATGATGGCATCATCTGAAATGTCGTTCCAGGCGAGCATTCCGAGTTTGGAGGAGAGCGACAGCAACAACAGCGACCTTGGTGCATCCAGAACTGATGAAAAGGTGTGGATTGACTTTGTGGAGGAGTCGTTTTGCGTATTATCGATATCTCACCCGGAGTTATTTCTGTTGAGCACAGATTTCACAAGTTGAAGACTCTGGAGAAAATTTACAGCCCAGAGATTCTGTCGAGAGCATGACCAACGAGCAACCTCGACAATTTCAAGAAGAATCAACGGAGGCGGACGAAATTGACATCCCCGACCTTTTGAGCGACGGTAAGAATGTGTTCTGGTGATGTGATGAAAGACTGCAATGCATTTTCTAATCGTAATCCTTAAATTTGCAGATGACGCCACCGAATACACAAAAAACGAAGGGAAAAGCCCCACATCGATTGGTGCACCTTCATCTCAGCAAAACTCACCAAACACCCACGGACCGCGATACGATCTGTCTACCACCGCAAACATCCTGAACTTTAGCGACGATGACGACTCGGAGATCGAGGAGGTGGAGTTGGCATAGTGCTTGCTTTGTAAAGGTACTTCAAAGTGTGGATTGCGCTTCAATCGCCACCGACTTTTGTTTCATTAGTCTTGTCTTCTTTTCGTCTCAAAGTAGGTTTCTCTCTAGGTGGCTTTCACCCCAGACATGCCGCCAGCCTGCGCGATGAGCTCCGTGGTCTTGTTGCGGTACTCGTCGAACTTTTCGTCGCTCTTCTCGATGCCAACGTCTCCCTTCTTGTACATGACCGCAAGGTTGTGGCACGCCGGCGCAAAGTTCGCGTCGCACGCTCGCTCCAGGAAGCCCTTGGCAAGCAGCGCGTCGCGTTTGAATGGGCTCTTCTCCGTCGCAGACAAGTACATGGACGCCACACGGCTGCAGCTGTTCGCATCGTCGCGCTCGCAGGCTTCTTTGAACGCCTCAAGGCCCTTCAGCGCATTCTATAGCCCCAAGAAACATAACATAGAAATGAGTGACACTGTTACCGCCAGATCAACGCACTGGCTACTCATAAGACGCACCTTGTCACGACCAACGCCGTTCATATACATGACGCCGAGGTGGTGGCATCCCTGGGCATGACCGCCGTCACACGATTTCTCTGTTTAAAGTGCCAAAGAGACAACGTTAGTGCAAGATTCTCCACAGCCATAGCGCATGGGTAAAGCGCACGTACCAAAGAGATTCGTTGCTTCAAAGTCGTTCATCTCCACTCCCTTGCCAGCGACTGATGGTGACACATACGGCAATTGACATCGTGGGTGACGTGAGCCTCAATGCAATTCACAAGCGAAAAAGTAATCTAAAGACACAAGTAACGTACGCTTGAGTCGTCCGAGGTTGAAGCATGAGGCGGCGTAGTTGTTCTTGGCGCAGTTGAGCTTGTACATGTCCGCTATAAAATACATCGATCAGTAACTGCACTTCAATATGTCATCACCACAGCTACAATACCTACCAGCTTCCGCGTAGTTCTTGTCCACGACCGCGAGCCACTCGCCCCAACTGTGACAGGCGCTCGCATCGCCTGCTCATCCAAGCCACAGATGCAACACACTTGTATGAGCCATCCATTCATCCGATAAACGATCCAAAAATGTGTCAATCAGGAGCATTCGTTGGTGCCACACCGTCGCCATCGTTGCAATTGGAGCGGAACTCGTAGTGGCGCTGTTCCAGCTGCTGGTTCACGCGCTGCACCTCCTCGGCGCTACGGTCGTTGGAGAGCACCATGTTTCGCTTCAGATGGGGTAGCGTGACGTTGGGTCTCTTGCTGGTCTTGCGTGCCTCGTTCGTGAGGCTTCGTGAGCTTTTCGTCAACTTATCTTTGTGTGAGTTGGGTCGGTACCATTTGTAGCGGCACAGTGGACCATCATTCGAATGACTACATGGTAGTCATTCGAATCTACCGATTCGCTTGCTTTCCACAACCTGGTTGAAGTTATTGGACTGGACAAGACACCAAATGCTCACAAAGCGTGTTGGATCGCTTTGTTGTCTTGTCCAGCGCGATGTCTGTTGTTGTTGTTGTTCACGAAACGCGCTAACAGTGATGCCAATCAACTAACCAACACGCAAGTCTCTTTGCTTGTGTTGCGTGAGACGCCCCTCCCCACACACATGGGTCGATAGCGAACGCGATGACTTCGAATGACTTACTGCATCCAATGGATTAGAGTCCGCATGCTCGAGTCCTTGCGTCCAGTGGACATGGTTGCGCTCGTGTTCTGCAGCATCAGCAACTGCAAAGCAACAAGACTGACGTGGCACACACGTAAAGGCCTGTGCGTTGTGCGCCATGCTTTCCATCGTCCGTTATTAACGTGAGCCACAACAACATGCTTGCGCAGAAGCAAGCAAGTAAGCTGCTTGTTGCTACAAAGTGGGCAAGACGCACAAGTCCTGAGGAAGGCGTGAGGCGCACGGCCGGCCGCAGCAGGTTGGTTGTTGTTGAGTCTAGCCACACACACGAAATGGGTTATTAATTGGACGTCCGCAACTACAAGCTTGCTTCCCTGACTCACATGCCGTGCCCCTGCGTTAGGCTTGTAGGCTGGGACGGAACGTAGCGCAGTGCAGCTGCGATCGCGCGGTGGCCACTCTGACGACACACGCACACCGCAGCAGGAAGATCTGGGCGAACGCCTCCTGGCCACATCCGCGCATTGCACACCTCTCCCGCCGCTTGGCTTTTGGATCGATCGAGTCAGGAGAACTGACTGACTGACAGGTTGCTGTTGTTGCTGTCAACACGCCTTTCTGCCCTCCGAAACTCGATTTCGCGACAATCGGACGACGACTCAAAACAGAAACGCGTTCCGACTCTATTTTCTTCGCTTATTTCCGATGTAGCGCCTTGTTTTGGCTCGAATCTCAGAGTTGACGCCAGTGCAGTTGCCTAGTTTCGAACGAGAGCCAGGCCGCCGCCGTTACTCGCGGGCTTTATATAAAAAGCATGCAGAGACGGTACCAAGACAAGCGATTGATTGAGAAGACTCGTTTGTTTTGTGCATGATACGATGCGGTGCGAGAGTGAGTTTGCGCGCTTTGCGAACGACGCCAGCAAGTCGCATCACCACTTACTTGTCTTGCGGGGGACTTGCTGTTTAGGCTGGCTCGTACAGTAGGAAATACTCCTAATGAAGAAGCACAAGATTCTTCTTCTTGCCAAACGCCTCGCAGAGATCTGCTGCAAAAAAGAAAACTTGCGCGTCAAGCAAGATGGGGAACGATCAAAACGCAATTGGGCGTGGGACGAACGAACGGCGTCGAACAAGAGAAGCATGTTCACTCTTTATCTTGATGTTTGTATGCAAGATGTGAAAATCGAGAAGCTGCGAGGTTCTCCATTTCTGGGACAGGGACTGTCAATTCACAGGCTGCTTCTCACATACAAAATACAAGCTAAAAGTGGAACGCCATCTGATTCCTCGCCACGCGCGCGCTCCCCGTCTGTCGATTCTGTTGGTTGAGGCGGATTACCAGCGGCTGGAGTGGCTGGCGCGTGTCAGCCTCGCTCGTCCGTCAGACAACCATCCGGTCGGTCCTTTGCCTTGCGGTCAGACAGACAGCCAGCCAGACAGACAGCCAAGCCCAGCCGCCGCAATTGCCTGCTTGCTTTTTGCGCTCTCTTCCAGCAAGACACTCTCGAAAGAACGACAAGAGCGAGCGAAGGAGGAGGCACAAATCGCGCGGCTGGAATAGT
>JAASGO010000446.1:0-23720 GCA_023334245.1 Globisporangium cederbergense
ATCACACACACACTGGACTGACTGCTCAGACTTAGTCCCCTTCATATTCTCACATGGTGGTGAGCACCCGGGAGCATTTCTGAATATTTCAATTGGTCTAAACAACTGCGATTTAAGTGTGGGTAATCGCACGACAACCTCATGCTCTCACCAACTTCTGTAGAGTGCGGGAGAGTGGGAGATCATGAAACAAGCAAGCACAGAAACAACGAAGGTAATAAGCAGACGAGGCTGTCGCTATAAAGACGAACGGTGACGACCACAGTGTAGAGGAGCAAATGTTGTGTTTTTCGCGCATGCATCCCAACAATCCTCGCACTGAGTGCAGACGGCGCAAAGTGACACCTTCGCTATCGAACAAGGCGACGTATTTCGACGCAATCGAGACCAAGATGGCGATCGTAGCAGCAGGAGTCGTAACCAGACCCGATGAGCGGTTTGCTGAATGTAGTCACCATCTTCTGGGTACCTTCTCAGCTAGCTGCATCTCACCGTTTTGAACGGACGTAACGGTTGCAGACAATGATGAAGTTATTGTTCACGTAGAGGTGTTCGTGCAAATTTGGTATACCATTTAACGATCACCATTTTGGCGCACAATGAACAATGCAACTGAGCTGCTGTCCTTTCCTGTGCATGCTGTTTGTACTTCAGGACTGATTATTTAGAACTGATTTGTGAACGTGGACCCAGCAGCTTTCAGGTCACACGACAGAAAGAAGCTTTGGGTGATCTAAAACTGCATCGGATCGGCCTACCGGCAGACTCTGTCCAATGTTATCAAGTCCGACAACCATACGCCATTTTGGCCTTCCATTGTGACCGCTTCGAAATATGCTGCCTCCACCTCCTGGATACCATTACTCGTCCCGAGCTGCACACGTGCATGGTCCAAAACCTCCCAGAGCGCGCCATGATCGACACTCTAGACCCTCTTGTGGTGAGAAATACCTCATCACAGACATTGATCCCAAGTAACCTCGGTAAAAAAATGCGCTGCGCCATCTTTACTCGATATATTCATGCAAACTCTGAAGCACTAGTGCTTAAACGACAAAAGAATACGCGCCGCGAAATCGAGCAAGCCATAAACACTAAGCTCCGCGAAAAGAAACATTGAGTAGCGTTATTGGTGACGTTGCAGAGAAACCTAAGCGAGATGCGCTCCTTGCTGATGTCTGCTCTCGAGACAGAAGGATGCGATAGGGGGGGGGAGTGCAAGAACTGAAGAGTTGCATCAGCAAATTGAAGTGAGAACAGAAGGGGTGCATGTGAACAAGGACAGAGTCAAAAGCGGCTGAAGAGGCACAGATATTTAACTCAGATGCACAAAAAATCTGCTATGGAGCATCTTAGCTGTTTCGCTGAGTATAGTGGAATGGTCCTGTAAGACCCTGAGACTAGCTAAATTCCTTGATCTTCTCACGAAGAATACACGTACGGATGTTGGTCAGAGCTGAGGTCACACAGGACGGAATGCGCCCCAATTTGGGTCATGCGTTGACCTCTTGCTGATCGTAGATAGCTTTGTAACCTTTTTGGCGACTGTTGACGCAGAAGTTGTGCAACCGCATGACCGTGTGGACCACAATGGGTACATTTTAGACGAACTTCGTGGGGATTCGTCAAAATTTTCCACTTTGTAACCACCAGGCAACCAACACAACGTGCAGCGAAGCACCGACCCTACACACTCAGGTGAATAGGGATGCTCCTTGCGTAACGCAAGGGCTAAGAAGTAACACAACTGGCGAAATGTCGTCAGACACATTCTGTAGCAACGCTGAAAGCGTCCTTTGTGAACCAGAACTTCCTGCAGGTACTTATCCCACAAGAAGATCGAACCCGTGCGCTTTGCATTGCGTTCATGTATGTTCAGAATCAGTCTTCGGTTGTGCGACACACAGCGCTGCTGTCGTACTCCACATGAGTTGCTGACTTGACGACTCGGGTCGAGATTGAGGTCCTCGACTCGAGATGACGCTCGCATACTCCCTTGGTCAATTAGCAGTGTTTTTACTACGAACACGCCACACGAACGAGCTGACTGGATATAGGAGCACCGTGCGCGTGCTGGAGCCGCGCACGTGATTCGAGAGCATATACTCACTCGTGCATGCCTCTGTGCTCTCGTTGTACTT
This sequence comes from Globisporangium cederbergense, assembly GCA_023334245.1. Taxonomy (NCBI): domain Eukaryota; phylum Oomycota; class Peronosporomycetes; order Pythiales; family Pythiaceae; genus Globisporangium; species Globisporangium cederbergense. The sequence continues at coordinate 2,142 of JAASGO010000446.1, forward strand.
ACCCAGGCTAGATGTAGCGAATGCGAACTAGACCTATCGATCTCTGCCTTCTCGGTAACACACAATGCACTTCCAAATTTGCTTAATAATGCTCAATGTATAACATACATGCACACTAACGCAGAAACGCACAACATCAGTGTCCTCTGGAGCGTCCTACTCAACCTCCATTAGCAACAGCTGTGACATTGCGCTTCCTTGTTGCAGTGCAGCCGGCGCAGATTTATTGAAATGATTGGTAATGCAATGGCGTAAAGCTGTATGTTGGTGTAGTCCACATATGACATAATACAGCGTTTCTCGATCGAGAATCCTGTATAAAGGTATGTTGTCCACACAGCTCCCAAATGTGGTTATTATCCTAGGAGATTAGGGGAAAATCACCTAAACGCATAAGAACGGCCCTTGTCAGTGGCGCCAGATCTTTGGAAATATGCATGTACAGGCTTCCCTTGGCTAACAAAACCTGCACTTATGCAATGCCCTGCATAAATGACATGATCTATTTTGGAAGGGATATTGTGCAATTCTGCAAAACAGCAAGACCACAAATGCATTTACGTGCTCGATGAAACCGCCATCACCCGCCCGTGCGCACCTGACGCGAGACCAACAGCGCGCGATCTACCAGCACCACCAAGACAACCCCTTGAGTTCACTGTACGAGCTTGGACAGTGGGCGCATGCTCGCTTTGCGCTACGAAGAGCACCTGCAGCCTCAAGCGTGTGCGAGCTGCTCAAGCACGTTCACCAGCAACCAGCTCTTCTCGACAACGGCACATTGAACCTGCCAGCGTGTCAAGCGTCCACGCTGCTTGACGCAAAGCTCTCGGAGTGGATCGAACGGTGCGCGCAGCGACGCCTCTGCCTCACCGGTCACCTCATCAGGCTCAAGGCTGAGCGGGTGCGCGACGAGATTGTAGCTAGTGGCGTCTCTGCATCGACACGCGAGCGCCTGGAGCTGTTCACGTTTTCAAAGGGCTGGTTGTACAACTTCCAGAGACGGCTCAAGCTGCGATCTCGTCGCACACACGGAGAGGCAGGCTCCGCGATCTCCGAGTCAATTTAGACTGGCCGCGCGTGGCTCCGCGGGATCACAGCTGCGTTCGACGCGAAGGACGTTTTCAACGTTGACGAGACTGCATTGTACCTGCAAGGCACCAGCGACCACGATCTCACGCGAGCCGGTCTCCGGTAGCAAGCTCAGCAAGAAGAGGATTACATTGACCGTGGCTGCGAATGCGGACGGCTCAGAGAAGCTCCCGCTTCTCTTTGTGGGGTCGGCACGACAGCCACGCTGCTTCGGGCGACTGACTGGAGAGCAACTTGGTGTGAACTACACCAGCTCCAACAAGGCATTGATGAACCTTGCGCTGTTCAAGTCGTGGATAGTGGAGCTAAACAAGAGAAGGAAGAGTGAAGACCGCCGCCTTCTTCTTTTGCTCGACAACGCGTCCGCTCATCAAGTAAGCGAGCCGCTCAGCAACATCGAGATCCAAATGCTGCCACCCAACACCACGTCAGTGTTGCAGCCAATGGATGCTGGCGTGATCGCTGCGCTGAAGGCGTGGTTCCGGCGCAGACAAGGGCGCCATGCGGTGGAGACAGCGGACGAGATCGTGAGCGCAGCAGGAGAAGGAAGCCGCGCTGCAGAGCTCTACAACGCTGATGTTTTGCAGGCAATGCGGTGGTGCCAGGACGCATGGGAATCAGTGACTCAGTCCACGATTGCAAACTGCTGGACGCACACAGGTATCTTGCCTGAGGACATCTATGGGCTGATCAACGGCATCGCGAATGGGCGCCTTGAATAAATGCGTTTTTGCATTCCTGGTTATTTTGTTTTCTGTATGAGTGATGATAATCTGTTTTTGTGTCACATCACCTGCGTAAATATATATTTGATGGAAATGATATCCTTCAAAAACCAATGCAAAATGTGCACTTCGTTAGTCAAGGGAAGCCTGTATCTGATCACGCATACTGATGTACGATTGTGGTACGATGGTATCCATTCTACCACAAGCTTCATACAGTTCGTTAATCCACCACTAACATCTGTGCCTGCTGCTGCCACATTCTTAAATCGCGGCGAGCGAGTGACTTTGGCGTTCACCAAAACTGTTGCAGCATCAGCAGGCGATCCCAGCGACATATCGTCATTGGCTAAAAAGCTTTTTTATGACGTATTCTTCATTGACTACGGGCGTTTCACTTTCTTTTTGTATTGGGTAGTCATCTTGAATCTTGTCTACGTACTGACACGACCACCCCATACAAACAAATGAAACGCCATAGTGGTCCAACATGAAAAATGAGCGGATACATTGTCAAATGAGTGGATCATCTGTAATATCTGAAACGCAGGAAAAGCCACGGATTTCGAGATTTCGACGGCCCGGTGATTTCTTGACAACCATTCTTGACACTGACAATTCTGGACTCTTCGCCAACTCATTTCCAATTTGAACGTCACTACAACAAGAAGAAAACCACGATGACCGGTGAGGACATGACACTCTGCGCGTTGTCACTAAGCGCGGCAAGTGTATGGATACCCATGTGTGCTCATATGTGTCCTGTGTGTTGCCCGCAGACCAAGTGAGAGCCTCGCACCTGCTCATCAAGCACAGCGGATCGCGCCGCCCTGGTACGCAAGCCTCTCCCTCTCCTCTACATCCATCACCACTTTGTTTGAATGCGAGCTCACATCAAGTACGTATTCCATTCTACAGCCTCGCGTCTGTCGGACAACATCACGCGCTCCAAGCAGGAGGCCATCGACGAGCTGCTCGGTACGATCCCGTTCTTGTCCCCCGTCCCCTGCAGTGGTGTTTCGTAGATGCTAACGGTATCTTTCGTGTTGGCTGTATACTGTATCGTTGCTTTGTGAAGAGCTCCGCAGCCAGATCGTCTCGGGCGCGGCCACGTTCCAGGAGCTGGCCATCCAGAACAGCGACTGCAGCAGGTGCGCTCGCTCTCTTTGTGTATTACTCGAGTGGATGTATCCACAACCGTACTGACCCATGTATGTTCTGTTGTTGTTGTGTAGCGGTACGCGTGGCGGGGACCTGGGTCCGTTCGGCCGCGGCATGATGCAGAAGCCATTCGAGGACGCCGCGTACGTTCACCTTTCTGTTTAGAAGCCCACTCATTACTCATCGCTCACGCATTCGTCTTGTTCCAAACCAACAGTTTTGGTCTGCGCGTCGGCGAATTGAGCGACGTGGTCGACACGGACAGTGGTGTGCACATCATCCTGCGCACCGCCTAAGCGTCTTGAGTCGCCCCATTCGTCAACAAGACACCAGATCCAGCACAGTGCTCGCGCAAATCCTGTGTGAATCCATTTCTTGTGCAAGAAAACCAACTAATAACCCAAACAAACAAGCACATGGACGCAGCAACGTCTAGGATCAGTTCATGCTCGGGCGTCTCCAGCGCGCAGATCACACAAGCAAACAAATCAGCAGGCGACGCACTGAACCTCGTGTGGTAACCAAATCGCTTTGCAATGTGTCGCCATCATGCTCTTCACCAATCAGTTCATCTGTTCGATCGTGTCGTTATTAACAGTGGCTGTTGTCCACTTTCACAGCCTCTCTCTCTCTCTCTCTCTCTCGTTGTTCATATCATTAATACTTGCTCATTCGCACTTTGCTCAAGATCCATTCATTCACTGGCCGTGCTGGCGCGGCGGAAGCTGAAGGACTTGAGCGAAAACCGCCGTCGCGGCATCGAGTCCGTGGTCGCGGTCGACGCATTGGACGTCATGCTGTCGCGCGCACCGCCCATCGTCGCTGCCGCAGCCACCTTGGCGCTGCGCTTGTAGACGCACGTGCCGTCGTCTACGCGGATGCCCCACTCGCAGAATTCGGCGCCCGTGGCGGCCGCTAGGAACTCATTGAGCTTTTCGAAGCGCGCGCTGATGGTCGTCTCCGTAAAGTTGCCAAAGAGCTTCTTACTGGGTAGTCGGGGAACGCTTGTGCTCCCACGCCGGTAGCCGTCGCGCAGCTGCAGTGTAGACGCCAGGTGTAAAAAGACGCTGTAGCGGTGCCACGCGTAGAGCACGCCGCGCGAGTGCGTCTCGATCTCGAGCTTGTACTCGACGAAGCGCTTGTTGCCATCGTCCGAGTAGTTGATGCGGCTGTCGACCACCTGCGCGCTCGAGAAGTACACCTCACCGTCGTCGCGTGGCTGCTCGGCGTGCACGATCGGCAGCATCACGAACGTCTCGGGTGTTGCGTGTGTCGATGGGCGGCGCGACGGTGGCACGTCGTAGAGCCTGACGCCATGCTGCTGGTACTGATGCTGTTGTGGGCGTGCTGAAGCTGAAGCTGATGATGTTGATGATGAAGCGTGCATCTTTGAGAGTGACGATTGATTCACCCAGCGGGCTGAGATTAGGAAATGCAACCGACATGTGAGTAGCTTGATCGCGGGGGCGGACCTGTGTTGTCACCGCAGCGAGGCAGTCTGATGTCAAGCGTTACTGCCCGACAGCCAGTCGTCGTCGTCGCGTCGTTGCGTTGCTGCTGCTCGTGGATTCGCGTCGTCGAGACCGAGTTCCAACTGGTTTGCTGGTTCAAAAGCGGAGCTCTTGGCCACGGGGGTTGACCTGTTTGACGTGTCGTGGGATCGTGTGGCTGTGATACGGACGGACACACAAAACTGCACTTCTGAACTCTTCAACGACAGACACGCACGTTGACACGCTTGACATAGTCACGCACACCTTATGAACGCTTTCGCTTATTATAATATACAGGATATATATTTATAAGATAATATAAATGCGCATCCGTAGCAAATTGTTCATCATATAAATATAACATGATGAGGTCTACTTGATTATCAATCGGTCTGTATCAAGACTGGTACTGACACAACACGAAAAAAACGCCTTCTGAACTCTTCATCACTTGATGATGATGACGCCTGTCAAAATGGCCGTTGGCGATTGACTTCAACCAGTGTCAAGTACATGCAGACTCGGATACAACGCGACAGCACGAAGTGGAGACCGACTTGACGTACGTGCACAGAGCAATGGCGCCATTTGGGATTCAGTGCTATCAACAGTAGCAACGGTCTCCAGAACTGACTGACGCCTCAGAAGACCGCCAACTTACCATGAGATACCAAAGTACCAGCATGATTCGTTCACGACCTTCTACTTTTTTCTGTTTCGGGTCTTGGATATTCAAAGTAAACTCAGAGCACCAGACACCTCGGAGTAGGCATCTCCGACCAACTGGACTCAAGGAGCCCAGATGAACATATGTTCGTTCTTGAGATAGATGTTGCGTGCGGCATTCACGTCTCGATCCATCGTCAGCTCACACTTTGCACAACAGAAGACCTTCTCATGCGTGATGTTGCAATTGATTCTCCCGCAACGTGAGCACGTCTTTGTTGTGTAGTACTCCTTGTACTCGACCATCTTCCCACCAGTTCGCTTCATCTTGTACTCGAGCAGTATCTTGAACTTGTAGTGTGACCACGTCAGCATTGCTCTCGACAACTTGCTTGAGATCATTTTTTGCTTGGATGTCATGTCGGATGTCTTGAACGACGGAAGCAGGACTTCCATATAGTTTTTCGACAACCAGCTCGACATTTTGTGATGCATGGCTGCAATCATGGCTTTCACGCGTCGGAACATTTTGAACACTCTTGTTCGTACGATATCGCTTCCGCTTCGACGTCTCCTTGCTCTTTCTCGATATCACGCGGCCGATGTTGAGGCATATTAGGAAGATCTCGTCATTCGCGTCGTCCACGTCGAGTGTCACTCCATCAGGGTCGTACATTGTGATGAAGCTGCGAACACCTGGGTCGATCGCACACACTCAACTTGATGTTGCTTGCCCGAACTCTCTCACGCGAGGGATACACAGGCAAAACTTTTCATCCCGCGTGCGCTGGAGACATACTGCAAACTCGAGTTCAGGAAGCTCCTGCTTGATCTTGATTCCTTCGTGCTTCGAGAAACCAAAGTACCTCGGAAAGAATCTCACGACTCCATCACTTGACTTGATTCCCCTTGTTCAAAGTTCGATCGATGACGAGTTGTGTTTTTTGGCCTTGAACTTGAGCTCAGGGAAGGATGCCTTCTTGTCTTTCTTCTTGAGCGCTTTATATACAGCCACCGACGACTTCAACGCCTTGGTGTAGTCTTGGAAAGTTAAGTCCATGACTCCTTTCGGGACGTCCAAGTGGTACTCGGGAAGGTAGTTTGCCAGCGAGTGTTTTTGAGAGATCGGTCGGTGCTTCTTGGCCAGCTCGGACGTCTTCAGCTTGCGGCAGTCTTCACATGAACACTCCACGAGCTTTTTGTAGATTACTCGATGAGTGCCAAACATCTTGTTCAGGAGCTTCGCTTGTGGCTTGGTTGGGTATAGTCTCACTTTCACTAGACTGTTCGGGGTCTTCTCCGATTCGTCCGAGACAGGAGGCGAGTACGTCGACTTGTTGATGTTCTTTGCCGCCGACGTCTCGATTGTGTTGTTGAGCGTGAACCACGACTTGCCCTTGAGTCGCTTCGAGCGCACTGGTGAGGACTTGTCTTGACTCGACGGCAGCCATATTTCTTTGGCACGAGTCTAGACGAACCCGTCCCACCACGAGGGAACGTCCAGGACCAACTGTGCACGACTGGATGCTTTGACCGGACGCTCGACGGTGGGCGGGTCTTCTCGTTCTGGCTCGCTGTTGCTCTCCGGGACAATCTCGTCTATTGGAGCCACGCACAGACGCTTGACAGAGCACAGGCGCGGTAGCTCCCGGGAATGTAGGCGCAGACTCGCGGGTCGGGGCGTCAAGTCTTCGATGTCCGAGTCGTCTGGTGGACGTTTGCGCTTGGTCAACTTCATTGCTGGAGAGCGAAATCGAAAGTAAGAGGATCTGCCGGCAACAACGAAAAAAGAGATGAGTGAACGCGAATCGTTCTTGTTTTGTGTATCAGTGACGCTATACTCAATGTTTGTATGCCCAAGTGCAAACTTTTTCATTGGAGGTGTCACTGTCTTTTCGCCTCAACATGTGGACTGCTCTCATTGGTCAACATTGATGCAGCCGTTGGGCAGGATTCGTCTTGACCACAAACTGATGGCTTGGTTCTTGTTTGATACGATCGTTTTCCCATTTGTCGACATGAGTAGATATGAACGATTGAGAGAAGGTCTTCAGCAAGTTCTTGCTCGGATGAAGTGTTTCCAGTGTCGCTAATGACCCTCCGACTTTTGTAATGATGGCATTAATAAGATCAAATGTAAACCTCGACAGCCGGTCTTTGTGTGCAACAACAACTTCTCCAATCAGTCCTTGTAGGCTTCTGTCCAAAATGGTGTTGAGTCCCTTTCTCTTGAAATTAATCCCTGACCCTATATCTTCTATAACAACGTACTCAGAGACTTTATCTCCTACCCATTCACGCAAGAATGCTACTTGCCGTGAAAGATCACCCGATTGCTTTTTTGAAGAGACTCGCGCATACAGATAGTTGACTTTTTGGAATTCCTTGTCATCACGTTTTGTAGTAATATTACAAAATTCTCGGAGATGTTCAACGTCAAATCTTCTTTGCCCAGATGGAGTTGTAGCCCTTAAGAAATCCTTCTGAGTGTAGCTGCCGAAGTCGACTCGGCCCGAGGCCGGTGTAGTTCGCACTATCTCCAATCGATAGAAACTTCTTCTTTAATTTATCATTCTTTGTCATTCTTGATTTTATCTTGACATATCACATTTCAAGATTGGCAAAAAAGTTAAGAAATAGTAAGGTTTGCGCCGACAGTTCCAACCTCCTGTTTTCTTTCCATTTCGTCTGGCCACGAAGACGTTCACGATAGACAGCAAGGCTTCTTGGAGTTCTATCGTTTCCACATCTTCATTTTGTTTTTGACTAGATTGTTGATCAGTGTAAACTATGATTTGGACATTATGCTCTTTACACATCTTTTCGGAGAGTTCATATCCAAATCGTAGCAATCTGTCTTTGAAGGTGACCACAATCCTTGAGATCTGTTCTCTACATACCATTTCCACTAACTTGGACAATCCAGGCTTAGTGTAGTTGAGACCAGATCCAACGTCATTAATCTTCACTATCTGAAAATGCAGTCTCAAGCAATGCTTGCTGTCGTTTCTTTGATGAAACCCTGCAATAAAGGATAGTCAATCTTTGTTGACTTGACCTATCTGCTCCCAAATCCAAACGACTACCAATCGAATCAATATCATACAGCCACGTCGTACGTCCGCTGATGTTTGAGATAGATCTGGCATTAACAATCCCTTTAACGGCCCACCCTCGAAGGGTTTCAGGGCTCATACATATCTCTAACTGGCAGAAGACACGTACTTGGGCATCGCGTGATGCTGTTGGCTCAGATACCAATGTTAGTTATATTACCAATTTTGTGTATCAATGTGAACCAACTAAGCACGTTTCTCAAAAAATTACACAACTTCGTGTAAAGTCGGCTAAAATTGGTATCTCGATTACGGTACTCTTCTTAATCCGATCATTTTTTGCTACTGTTTTTTGTTATGGTGCACGCCATCTTAAAGCACAGTTGCCGCTTTACCCGCACCGTCCATCGCCATACCCGCAGGGCACTGACTGCTGGATCAATGCACCATTGATTGCAGACAAGGCGTGAACGCCTGTGGAGTGTGCGTGTGCCAGACACTCTCCGTCGCCATTCACTTGCCGCCTCCACCATACTGTCTCTCGCATTCACTTGATCCTGGTGCATCACCTCAGCAACCAATGCCGATACCATTCAGGACAGCGAGGCACGCGCCGTTAACATGAGCTTGTGGTGTCTTCGAACATCACTCACTCGTTCTCTACTTCTATTCGCCGATAGAAACCCGCCAACATCAACATCACCGTCGCTTCTACTGCCACCAGGTCACACTCCACAGGTTTTGGAGTGATCAGCTTGCAAGCCTGCTCGCAACGGTGCACGGTCTTGTGACGGACGTCAAAGCTCGGAAGACTTCCAATAGTCAACTTGAGAAAGAAAACAGGGCGCTATAAACAACAAACGCCTGCGTTGTACACGAAAGTGGTACGCTGAAGACAACGAACGCCGGACTTCTGGAACGCCGTGTAGCTGTGGTTGGATTTTCAAACAGGTGTTCACTCGACATGGCGACGCCTTTTTCTCGCTGAACAACTGGGAGAAGTGCGTCAGCGTGGCTCGGAGAATCAACGCCAAGAAACGCGCCAAGCGTCAGTCAGTACTGGGAGGCGATTTGTCGACTTGAATCTCTGTCCAAAGCCGAAGCCAACGCCGATCGGATCGATGGTGAGTAGCGAGGCCTCTGATTTCTAGATCAAATGGTCGAAGCTTTTCAAAGTCTCGCAACAAGTACATGGACTGCCTTTAGAACACCAGCATGATCTAACCCAGCACACTCGACTCATTCATCAGCATCTTTCGCTGCATCCCTCCAGTTCAGCAGCCTGATCGACCTAAGATCCAGCTACCCTCTCCTTTCTGCCCAAGGAGGCAATCGCAGACCCCGGACCCGTCGCAGCTGAAGCGTGTGGCTATTTGCAGCCACTACATGAAGCCCATTCACCGTATATGTATCCTCGATGCCGAGCCACGCGTATGTGCTCGCGCGCGCCAACATAATACGGTAAATCGAATCACACACACACACACACACAATTCCTTTCTAGTCGGCATTACCGCATCTCTCTCTCTCTCTCTCTCTCTCCCCCTATGTGTTTCGCTGCGCAATTGCAGACAAGGGTCATCATCTGCCAACCGCTCTCAAGTGCGGTTGTAGTTAGTAGTTGACAACGGAAGAAAGCGCACGACAACAAACAGTCAACGTCGTCCGAATCGTGCCTCTCTTTTGTCGGCTTTTAAATGGAAACTGTTCAGTTCGCAGATCTCTCTCGCCTTCGGGTGTATGCTTTATGAGGACAGAGGGACTTGATAGGTAGTAAGAGAGCGAGGACAAGTGACAGCAGTCTGTTGGCGCTCGCCACAGGTGTAGGAGCGGGCAATGGCTGCTGACTGTGGAGACGGCACTGCAAGCAACCCTCCTAAGTCGATCTCAAAACGAGGTTGTAAAAAGCGAGAGGTTCGGAGGTGATATGAGGCTCGAGTCGCGTTGAGCTGCTTTCTTGCTCTTGATGGGGGAAGATTAGCGCAACTGAAAGAAGCTGGCCCCAGAGACCGACAGCGACGATTGGAGGCGAGGAGGACGAGACCAGCGCAATGCTCCATGCATCCATCCATCCTTTTGTAGCGTTTGCCTGCAGTGGCGCGCGACAGACGGGCGAGCGGCCGGGTTGGTGACCTCTTTTTGGGACGAAACAACCTTGGGCGACGTGGTTGTCCATGGCCGCGAGTCGCAAAGCGCAAGACATAAGCTGCAACTGCAGCTGCTACAGCGTTAATGGAGGAGGCGCTGAACGACTCGCGCGCAAATAGTTCGTCTGCTTATTCGACTCGGCTCCGCTCGTCTACAGTACTTGATCGACTCTCCGCGTTTCGCACCACCCAGAAGCAGTCCCAGAAGAAGAACCCGCTGTCCCCGCCGCGAGCCACCACCGACCGCCGAACACCGCCAGCAGCAGCGATCGCGCCAGTCTCCTCTATCTGCTCCTGTTGTGAACACCATGGACGTCCGAGCGGCCGCGAACTTGGTCAAGAACCAGAAGCGAGGCGAGAAGAAGAGAGCCAAGTAAAGAAAGAATGCGCAGTCCTCGCCGGCGCAATCGTTCACAACCGCGACAACAATCTCAACACCGCCGTCGTCATCGTCATCGTCATCGTCGTCTCAGCTGCTAGCGCCACCATCCCCGTCGGCACCGCTGCCCGACGATGCTTCGAGCATGACGTTTGGCGAGATGGAAAAAAGCTTTGCGAGGTCTGGTGAAAGACAGTGAAGTGCAGAAGGAAGACCAAGGCGCTGGAGAAACGAGCCACGCAACTCGAGATCAACGAGAGAGCTGCGTGGGAGATTCATGCGGTGCTCGACTTGACGAAGCTCATTCTCAAAGACACAGTGAACAGCTTCAACAGGACGCACGGCACGAGGTGCACGTCGTGGGCTGCCATGACACAGTGGGAGCCGGAAGAAAAGAAAAGCTGCATCAGGTTCTGAAGGAGCTATTCACGATCGACGGCAAACAAGTGATGACAGTGGAGGCGTGGTTCCGATGTCTCGCGTTGGCGAAGAGGTGAACGGAATGACACGGATCCCACGCAAGATGTGTGAGTGAAACCAGCACTTGAGAGAGCTGTCTTTTCTTGCAGAGCTGAACGCGAACGCCGCGCCGGCAACGAGAAGAAACCGGGTTGGAGGGCTCGTGCAGCGAGTATCACCAAATATGTATCTTGGACCAACGGCTCTGGCCATACATCTAAACAGTAAATCGCAGCGGCAAGCTCTTGGAAGCAGCTTCACGAACCTCGCGAATGGCAAAACTTTCGACATCAACTTGTATTTTGTGTGTGAAAAATGAAATAAATCTCCTCGCTTCCTTCTTCCTACCTCTGCCCTCCTGTTCTTCTTCATGTTTCTTGCGTCTTCACTTTTTTTCTCTTCTTGTTGTTTCTTGTTGATTGCACCCGATCTAAGTGCTCGGACGACAACACCCAGCCACGCACACACGCACGCACCAGGACACTCACTCTTATACGCTGCTTAACTGCCGGCAGTGCTGCCGCGACGGAAACTGAAGGACTTCATGGAGAGACGCGATGACGCGCGCGGGGACGAGTTCGCGGTCGATGCCGTCGAGATGATACTGTCGCGCGACGACGAGTTCGCGGACTTGACGCGTCGCTTATAAACACACGTATCCTGGTCCACGCGGATGCCCCACTGCAAGTATTCGGCGTTCGTGGCCGCCTCCAAGAACTGGTTCAGCTTCGCCACACGCTCCTGAATAATCTTCTCGGAGAAGTTGCCAAAGAGCTGCTTGTTCGGTAGCTCCGGAATCTCCTTGCGCTTGTATCCGTTCTTCGTCTGCAGCGTCGCCGCTAAGTTGCGGAACGTACTGTAGCGGTGCCACACATACAACGTGCCGCGCGTGTTTGTCTCGATCTGCAGCTTGTACTCGACAAACTGACGGCCCTCGCGGTACGTGATGCGGCTGTCCACCACACGCGCCGAGATAAGTGACACTTCTTGCGAGCGCACCAGCTTGGTCTGCAGCTGCAGAACCTGCTGTTTCAGGCGCTCGTTCTCGCGAAGGAGCTCCGCGTCAGCGTACTCAGCCACGTTGGATGAGAGAGTCGCACGCAGACGGTCGTTTTGAGCCACGAGCTCGCGGTTCAGCTCAAGAGCAGTCTCCGCAGCCGTCTTGGCGTCACGAGCAGCAGATTCAGCTTCGGCAACCTTGGCGGCAGCCTCCGTAAGCGCACGAAGCGTTCGGGGAGACACGGGGCCTTGGTCCTCCTTATCACTGCCGTCACTCCAGTCATCTTCCACAGGCTCCTACGTCAAAGATTCCCTTAGTAATGCGGACAAAACATATCAAGTTCAAACACAAAATACCACGACTCGTACCGGTTGTGGGTCCGCGTGCAACTCCATCTCTGCCATCTCCTTCTGACGCTGCTGACGCACACGCTCCTGTTCACGAGCGTTCTCAAGCTCGCGCTCACGCGCCTGTTGACGCTCACGCTCAAGAGCAATCGCACGCTCTCGTCGCACCTTGACCACCAGCTCGGCGAACGCCACGCGCTGCTTGCGGCCACGAAGGCGCGCCTGGAGCCTGATGACTCCAGCACGCATCTTCTTGAAGCGAATCTTCTCAAAACCACCGCGGCTAAACGCCTGCACCTTGATGGACGCAGCACGCAGCGCAATGAAATGCTTGCGGTGGACATGCCCTCGGATCGTCTTCTGGATAATGATTGCGTGGTTCTTCAAGATCGCATTCCGTCGGTCCTCCAGCCTCTGCAGCAAACCCGAGCTGAAGTACACCTTGCTCTTGCCCACAGCGAACTTGCTGTTCTTCGTGCTCGCAGCCGCCTCTGGCAAGAGCTCTTTCAGTAAACCCACGACCATGTCCGACGGTGAGGCGTCACGCAGCGACGATGGGCAAATGATCTGGAAGCGCAACTGGAATTCCGCCAACGGAAGTCGGTTCGGGAACGCGGCACGACTGATACGAATAGCAGCAATCACACCGGCGCAACGGAGCTGCTCGACAATCATCAAGCGATCAAACTCTTCTGGGCTCTTGTTCGCGTTCGGTTTGATACAACGGACGTACTGGGACGCCGTCTTGTTGATCGTCTCCATCAACTCACCCAGTTGCTTGCGGAAGCCGCCAGCGATCGTGTTGCCGACCAAGAAACCCTTCTGCTGACGACCTTGCTTGCCACGGCTAGTACGCGCCGCCGCACCACCGGATTTGCGCTCCGTGATAGCCTCTTGAGGCGTGAAAATGCCAGCGATCACCTTGCTCGAGCTGCCCTGCAGAAGCTGCGCCATATCACTTGGGAGCGTGTCCTTGTTCTTCTCTAGGAAACCCGTTCCGTTGTACGAGACATCGCCGGCGTAGTGACGGATTGTGAACAGCATCTGGTTGAACTTGCTCTTCTCGATGTTTGGGTGATCGCCAAAGGCATCCACCACCTTGCTTACGAACGTGATGTCGCTCGCCTGTGGACGAAGCACTTCTTCGTTCAGAAGACTCACAATACCCATGCGGCCTTCGATCAGGTCCAGAATCGGCTGGTTGTCCTCGAAGGTCACAAGCGTCAGAGGGATCTCTTCCTCGATGTACTCCTGCTGCACCACCTTGAACACGTCGCTGTTGAACTTCTGCTGAAGCTTCTCGTTCGCGTAGTTGATGCAGAGCTGCTCGAAGCCGTTCGTCTCGAACGATTCGAAACCGAAGATATCGAGCAAACCGATGTGAGTCTCCACGTTGCGCGTCGAGCAAATAGCCTTGTTGACACGGTGCACCAGCCAGTCAAAGAGCTGCGTGTAAATGCCCTTGGCGAGCGCGTCGCGAAGGTCCGTGGCCTGCTCGCTGTTGAGCGGGATCGTGTACGACTCGCTACCAGCCGTGATCGAGCGTTCGAGCAAGACGCTGCGCAGCGCCTCGACGTCGGTCTGCACAAGGTGCGCCACATTTTGCACGATCTCCTCATTCTGGACGTGACTCTTCTCTTCAGAGACGCCCTGGACAAAATTTGCCTCGCCCAAGTTGAGGATCGCAGACACAATCTCGAAGATAGCGTTCTGCTCATCGACGGTGATACCAATGACGTCCATGGCTTCTTGGGTCTCCTTCAGACACTGGACGTCATCGATGCCTGAGAGCTCCGTGTCAGCGCCAGCACGCACGTACTTGTAGCTGGAAGCGTCACCGTCGAGACGCAGCTCGTTCTTGCGGCTCTCCGCGAGGCGGAAAATCTGGTAGAAGATATGGTAGTTGCGTTCACCGTACGTCTGGCCCACCACACGGCTTTTCTCGAGCAGGTACGTCTCGAGACGCGCGCCGACGAGGGAGCCGACTGAGTCGAACTGCAGCTGTGCGAATTTACCGAAGCGACTACTGTTGTCGTTACGCTTGGTCTTGGCGTTACCGAACGATTCCAAAAGCGGGTTGGACTTGAGCACTTGGTCGATCACGATCGTGCCGCGGTCGCCACCGCCCGAGATCGACGCGAGGTGGTTCATCATGATCTTAACGGTCTCCGTCTTTCCGGCACCGGACTCACCACTCACGAGGATACTCTGGTCCATTTGAGTACGCTTCATGTCGGTGTACGACGTGGCCGAGAGTGCGAACGGGTGCGGGTCGAGGGTCTCGCGCGGGCGCTCCAAGTATTGTTGGTAGAGGTGCTGTGGGGCGATAGATAGGATAGCGAGTTGTTTAGTGACTGAGTGGGCATTCATAAAAGCTGAAAAGCAGCTAGCTACAAGACGCACCGTTCCGTAGAGATCGAGCCACTGGTACGGGTTCACGGCAACACAGATCTGACCAGTGTACGTGTATGGCATCTGCTTGGCGAAGCGCAGTTCCAGGTTGCGCAGCAAGGCCGGCTCGTGCAGGTGGTTGAGCGTGGCCATGTCGTCCACGCCGGCGGCCGTGAACGTGTTGCAGATCGGCATGGCCTGGTCCGACACCTCACCTGTGTGTTTGTGTGTGTGAATTACATACAGGACAAGAAGGAAGGGGGGGTGTTGAATACGCCGGTTCGCTGTGACGCATAGGAAAAAGAGGGGGAGACACAACAAGCAACACAATACACTACGAACCTGCGAGGCGGGAGATCTCGGCGATGCTCACGACCTTGACGAGCCCGTCATCCTTGTGGTACTCGCCGTCGCTGTTGGACTCGAGACGTACCTCGGCGCGCGCACCGTCGTCAAGCTTGCGCAGCACGACCGCGCGCTTCCACACGAGCTGGTCGTGCGGTACCCAAACGCTGGCGCTGCCGTCTACGTGTCCGTCGCCGTTGTTCTGCTCGTCCGCCATGGCTGCTCGCTGCTGCTGCTACTACTACTAGAGTTCACGCACGCACGTAGAGGAGACGCTGCGTTGCTCTCGTGCTCTCGACGCGGCGCTGGCGGAATGAGTCTCTCTCGCGCGCTCGTCGTGCTTTCCCTTGTGTTGCGCGCGCGGGCTTTCCCTTCTTGCAAAGGGGGAAAGCAAAAACACAAAAAAAGCAGCAAGGGCCGTCCGTCCGTGTTTTCACTCGCTTTCACTATGCCGACGACAAGACGCTGACTCCCACAACCCTTTCCCTCTGTTTGTTTGTTTTGAGAGAAGCCAGAGGAATAAAGTTAAAGAGAGATCAGAGCACAGCTTCTCTCCCGAAGGAAAGCGGTTACAAACTGACAACAACACACTGGTAGTGAATGTAAATAGGCTGCACAACCCGTTTGTTATTGATGATCTGCTCGTTCAATATCGGGAACGCCTAAGTACGATGGACTCTCGTATAGAGGTCGGACACCGGCTGCTAAACTTGCGGATGGCAAACACAAATTCACTTCTGTCTGTCCATTCAGCAACAGTGGCCAATTAGAACAAGCTAAAATCATCATTTCAACCAATCAAAAAATATAAAATAAGCCACTTTTAGCCAATACGACAGGAGAAGGATGGGTACCAAAAAATGGAGCCAGCGCAGGTTGTCCATTTGTGACGCTCGGGACGATTGGGAAAACGATGCTAATGACAAGGAATATAATGCTGTTAGAAGCAAGCATTGGGATTTGTTTGTTTGCTCCACTCTCGGCTTCAATTCTGAAGCAACACCGTATTCGATTTCCGATGAGAGAAAGGTGATCTTCGCACACCAATATCAAGCTCGGGCTATGTGGTCGGAAGAATAGGAAGTAGCCATACTGCATACTACTTGGGAATCTCAAAACTCCAAACGCTGGCACCAGCTCTCTAGCATCCTCGAGAAGCAAGATTGTGGTAGGAATTGTTTCGTAATTTTCACTGACCGCAGCAAGCCGCTTTGATGCTGAGCGGGTGCTAAGTGCGATATCCAGTCGAAGTTCGTATGCTAAATTCGTTTCGCCTTTCATTTTGCGTAAATATCTGGCGAGACATCTCTTGAGCCCTTCCTCTCGTGAAAGCCTCACCACACTACTCTCGCTGCATAGGGATCCGTTCTCTAGGTGGATATCTCGCCTGTGTCCGGTTCAGTTCTTCACATCCATTAGCCTTTCGGTGGGTCTGTGACCCTAGAGTCGGTATTCAAGCGACCAAACAAAGCGCTGCACAGCCTCTACATCAAGCAGCACGGCTCACATTTCGCACGAGCTCAACCTCAAGAGCTCAAGCGTACTGGCGGCTGATCCATTACCTAGGCCATACGTTACTGCAGCTCAAGAATTTTCATGAGCCGACGAAGAAGCAGAGCTCCACTCGTTCTGGCTGAAAATGGTAAAAATTTCTTTGGTGGGCGATCCAGCACGGGAGAGAACTCGAGACTCAAAGTCTGCTCTGAGGTCACTTGAGGGAGAGGACCAAAAAAACTGGGCTAGTAGGATGAGCACGGCTTGGGCGAGTATATTCGTCGAGAAGCAAGGGGCTCTCGATATGAGTGTTGGCTGGGTTGCAAGGGTAGAGCTACGATATCTGGGCTTGGAACACGAGGAGCTCGGTCAGAAGAAGGCGATTTCTGAAGTTCACACAACATGAATTTCGCGCCTCGCGTCGCTCTCAGTGCCATGTGAGTCCACTGCACTTAGATCGCCGCCACCGCCGAGTCCCCTCGAGAGTTGTATGAGATTATACGAGAAGAGATCTCAAGAAGCGTTGCAAGCTGAGTTTTTCTCTTCAGACACTCAAGCTTTTGGTGTGTGTGCTGTGACTCACTCTGCCTTCAACGACGAGCTCCTGCATGACCCCTACTCTTATCAACACAAATCCATCTCGCATGAGTTCGCCTTAAAGAGCTCCAATGTAAATGGCTTGTGATCCAATAGGTACTCTTGAACACCATTACAGCAGCAACAACAACAACAAATGCATTACCAATTACTGCAAACCTGACTCAGCCCGAGTCTCTCCTCCACTCTCTGTGACCTCACACCGTGAAGGACTTTTGGTGCACAGCGAGCAGAGGTGAGTGGAAGCCGCGCGCGTGGCGCAGCACGTCCGCCTGGAGCGTGGCAGGTCCGCTCACGAAGAGCCCCACGTCCGCGCTCATGCCAAAATTCTCCTGGATCTCGCTGTGGATGCCGCGCAGCAGCTGCTTCAGATCCGGTCGTAGTGGCGCCACGGAGAAGTAACGGCCCAGCGCCGACGTCGCGGACGTCGGGAACTTTCTCGGCGTCTGCGGTGCCACGGGGCTCGCCATGTCCAGGCCAGCGAACTCGAGTTCAGTCATCGCTGAGCCCATGCCGCCGTCCTTGTCTTCATTGGCCTTCTTGAGGACCACGCGGCGCGCCACGAGCACCAACACTCCACCAAGAGCAGCGCCAAACACGCATGCGAACAGCAGCAGAGCGCGTTTGAGCCACCAGACGTCCCCGATCGCCTTGCTCGTGTATACAACGTACATGCAGAGCGACATGCCGCACAAGGTGCCGAGGAACGTCACCAATGGCGTCAGGTGCGAGTCGCGAGCGTACGCGTGGCGGTGCATAGACGACGGGAAGAACCTCTCAACGCGTCCGTGGCTAGATGATGCAGACGAGGACGCATCACGCAGCTCGAGGCTCTCTTCATCGTCCTCATTATCAACAGACGCAGTCAGGTGCAGCCAGATCTTGGTCTTCCAGCGCGACGATTTCTTCACCGACTGGAGTAATTCGGCATACGCCTCCAGGAGCTCAACGTCGCGGCACGTCCAGACCACCCATACCGTCTTTGGAAACGCCCTGTCCTCGTCCAGATCCTCAGATGATGAAGAGGAGGAGACCAGCGACGGTGACGACGGGTTCATCATCTCGGAGCGTAGCTGCAGGTGCTCGAGGAAGCTCAGGAAGGGCGTCATGCCGCTGCCACCGGCCACGAACACCATGTGCGCGCACGACTGGATGGCTGAGCCGTAGTAGCCGTCTACCTTGACGGTCGTCAGCCGGTGACTCTTGATCATCTCGAGCAGCTCATGCGTAAAGCGGCCCTGCACTTTTGCGTCCAAATGGAACGCGTACCGGTTCCGGAGCGGACTCGAGCTGATCGTGAACGGGTGCCACTCGTTGCGCCCGATCTCGTCCACCTTGATGTACACGTACTGTCCGGGCTGGAAGTCGCCTGACGGCGACCCTGGATCGCGACGCAGCTCGAGCTGCACGACCTTGTCCGCGAGCGACGCCAAGGAGATCACGGTCGACTTGCCCTGGCCAAAGAGCGCCACGACGCGGTACAGCACGTACACGAGCACACCAGGAATGAGCCAGAAGGCCGCCGGGTAGTAGTGGATGACCGTGAAGAGCACGAAGAGCACGTTTAGGCAATGCACGAGCGAGAAGCGGCGGAAGTGCGTGCGCCGCATCCACTCGATTGACGCGAGCGCCACGACTAGCAGGAACACGAGCGCCACGAGTCCCGAGAAGTTGCGCACCGTCTTGTACGACTCGATGGCCGAGCAGTTGGTGCACGGAAAGAGCTTGGTGCGCAGCTCGCCGCGCGGTACCCAGTAGAGTGTGTAGAGCACGCCGTGCAGCAGCAGTGTCACGACACCAAAGTTGCCCGTCCACACGTGGTACCGCGCCGCTCGCTCGCCCGACAGGTGTAGGTACTTGTGGAAGAATGACTGACGCGACACAAGCAGGATCGACAGGATCTAGTGATGCGAACACGTGAACAACAGCACGAATGGTTAGCACACTTGAGCACTTCGCTCCGTAACAACAGCAGCAAATCAATCACGCACCATTGCGTACAGCCCATTCATGCCGAGCGTGCGCGCTGAGCGCTGCAAGAGCCCCGCCTTCGCCAGCTTGCCCGTGTACTGGTCGATCAGCAGTTTCCCCACGAAGCAGTTCACCTGCACGATCGTGAACACGGCGATCGAGATGATATCCACGGAGTCGAGACCGAAGCCGATATGCACGCGACGCTGGCGACGTAGCCAGAGCGCCATTCTCGATTTCTTCCATGCGAGCAACGTACCGTCGTCACTCTTCACAGCGTGCTCGTACCAGTAGAAGAGTGCGCCGGTGATGGCGAAGGGCACTCCGAGCGCCATGACAACCGCTCGAGGCTCAATCTCCGCCTTCAGCTTCTTGTTGGTGCTAGGGCCCAGCGCTTTCTCCATTGGCTCGACGATCAGCTGGATATAGAGCGGCCAACGCAACCAGCAGAGCGCTACCAGCAGCCAGAGAAAGCTCGACGCGAGCAGCACGCGCGGGTATGACGTGCGCAGATTCGCCAGCTCCGCGCAGCACTCCTGCAGCCATGAGACGCCACCATCAACCAGCCGCTTCTTCTTGAGCTGCTGCTGTTTTCTACGTAGCTCGGCGTAACGCTCGCTCTCGACGGCGACCGCCTCCTGCAGGTCCGCGTCCGTGATGAACGCGTCGAGGTCATCGTCGTCAAAGCCCAGCAGCTCGTCGTCGCCGTCACTGAACGTGGCAGCGGTGCTGCTGGTCGCCGTGCGCGTGGATGAGCTGCCGGTCGGCGACATAGGCTGCAGCGGTCCGCCAGCCGCCTTTGCTGTTGCAGGCGTCGGTGGCGTGCGCTTGCGGTGCATGGCGCTCTCCACGTCCCCACGCACTTCTTCGAGTGCGCGCATTTCTAGTCGCTCCTGAGCTTGTCAAACTTTGGACCGTGTTTGACATTTGCGTAAAGAAAAGCAGCATAAATCCGATCAAGCTGTTAAGTCCGCTTGAGTTTAACGTGCAAATGCGTATTTGGTCGGATGACACCGAGGACACCTGAACTGACGGACGAAGAAAACCTGTTCAGAAACCCCATCGACTTGCGATTCTGAACGGCGAGTAAGGGTGGACTTGACG
This sequence comes from Globisporangium cederbergense, assembly GCA_023334245.1. Classification (NCBI taxonomy): domain Eukaryota; phylum Oomycota; class Peronosporomycetes; order Pythiales; family Pythiaceae; genus Globisporangium; species Globisporangium cederbergense. The sequence continues at coordinate 22,569 of JAASGO010000446.1, forward strand.
ACACTTGCTGTGTACTTCTGCTATGGCTTCTAGATCGCCGCCGTGGTAGTCTCAAGCGCCTTATTTCATTCCCAAATCGGTCATGCAGAGCCTCAAGTGTGTCTAGGCGTTCAAGCCCAAGCTGGGCACTTGGTGTCTCCAGCACGCTGGTTGCTGTCTCAAATCGGTCATGCGAAGCCTTAAGCTGGACACTCACTGCCCAGAAACGCTTCGGTCTCTGCCCGGAGCCAGGCATTCGACTTCTTCAGCGCCTCACTTCCTGTCCGAAGCAGGCCATCCAGGCGTTCCTTAAGCTGGGTATGTGACATCGTTAGTGCGTTGCTCTCTTCCCCGAGCCGGTCATACGAAGCCTTAATCTGAACGTGAGTCGCCTCGAGCGCATCAAGTTCTCCACAAATTGGACATTCGAAGCCTCAAACTGAGCAATTCTTGACACCAGCGCCTTGTTTTCTGTCCAAAGCCGGCCATGCAAAGCCTTGAGCGCGTCGATGTCGTTCACAGGGCCGGTCACCGTGCCGGACAGGCTTGCGAGTAGATCATTGTCCACTAATGACGACAGGAGCGACAACAGTGGTGATGGCGACGGTGGCGGATACGACTTCAAGAGTGGTGGTAACGAGCCCATAAGCAAGGCTGTGGCTGAGGGCGATAGCAGCTCGACCTGTGAGGGACGCGCGCGCAGACTTGCTCGTCGTCTACAGCCGCTTCCCTTCTTGATTCTAATGAGTCTACTAGCTCCACTGTCAGTGGTGTTAGTCGTATGATCGGAGATAAGCGTGGACGCGCTGAGCAACATATGTACGTGGTTCTGTTACGTCGCTGTTGCTGCTGCTGTGTGCTTGGTGCTGGGGAAGTGTTGTGTCTGGAATGAAGCGTGTGAGAACATGCGTATGTTCTCTCAATGCAAAGAGCGAAGAGCGAGTGCTTTATAAAGGGAGGGGGTTGTTATTCTACGTCGCAGGATTTGGCTCGGGAGCCACTGTGTAAAAATGACTAACATCTTTCTCCACGACGCGTCGGACACCCTGTTCCAAGTTCCGATCGATGACTACTCGGGTACCCGTTCGCGAACCTGATGTCTGCGTGGGCTTTTGATCTTGAAGGTCTGTTTGTTGTTCATTCTTGTGTGTGGGCAACAGCCTGCCCAGCAAC
>JAASGO010000447.1:0-23696 GCA_023334245.1 Globisporangium cederbergense
GACACTGCTCAACCACGGCAGTCGAGAAACAGTAAGCACCGTTGCATCACCCCAGACACAGATCCCTCAGCGCAACGCAAGCCCACGCAGACTTTTGAGATCTCACTCACCCTCAACCGGAAAATCACAGAAACACAGCGCTTTGAGATCACGCAAAGAGGGTCCGCAGTAGTTTAAATAGCCCGAAACGGTAGTTGTCGCTCACTGTACATCAAAGTACTGTGCAACACACACGTGACTTACGCAACGTGTTATCATGTCGGTTGCGGTAGTCTGTCGATCCTGACGTGTGTCAGTTTATTCATTCGCCAAGAGCTCCCGTTTGTTCGTTCACCTTTCCGAGACAAGAGGCATGGCGCTCGCGCACGCTGTGACAGCGCTGCTCGTGGCACTCGCGGCACTCCTCCTGTACCCGGACATCGTCCGCGAGCAGCTGCGCCACCTGCCGCTGCAGTTCCTGGGCAATTTGGTGCCCGACAGCGCCCACACGAGCTCTCCAAGCGATCCAACTGCCGTTGCTCCACCTGCTCCAACTTCATTGGACTTTGACGCGCTGCGTGACTACGTAGACGCAAACTCACGCGACGCCCTGCGCTGGGGAACCTACCGCTCGGGACTCTACTTTGGCGTGCGCTCGCGCTCGTACCCGTACTACGTGGCCGCGGGTCTGCTCTGGGGCTCGCAGCACGAGGACATCTCGCAGCTGCGCCACGCGTGCCGACAGGAGGACCGGCTGCAAAAGTACGGCTGGCTCCAGCACGACGGCCGCAGCTATGGGCTGCAGATCATCGAGGACCAGTTCAACCGCGTGCAGCTGCGCACCCACTATGTGCGTCTACAAGGCATTGTTGATGCCACTGACGGATGGGCGTCGCGCTTTGAGGTGGCGCACCTCGAGCCGCGCGACGAGCGACTACGCAAGAAGCAGGTGGCGACCACGAAGCTCTCACTCTTCTTCTACGTTGACTTGGGCTGCGAGGACGAGAGTCTCGGCCACCCGTGCCGCCATGTGCTCAAAAACCTCCTTGACGTGGCTGTAGATCCGACCAGTGCGCCGTGTGAAGATGACGAAAACGCCACATGCACACAAATGGTGCTGGAGAGCGAAGGTCTTGATGCTAACACTGACGAAAAGAGCCAATCGGCGACTGCGAGCGCCCCACTGCAGTTCAAAGTACGCTTCCAGCTCAAGGCGCGAGAGTCCATCAAACACACGGAGCTGCGCTTCTCCGGCCTCAAGGACACGAACGTGCTCAACGTGAAGGAGCGGCTACAAGCGCTCGCTGAGCGTGTCCCAAGTTCGGACGACGACGAGGTGAACCTGGACAACATCATTGAAGAAGGCAGCACGCTCGTGGTCGTCCAGGCGATTGTGGACGCCGACACGACGCAGTTCCAGATAGGCGACGTCGCGCTCGACGTGCTCTTCAGCGACGAGAGCAAAACTCAGCAACAACTGAAGAGGCAGTCGATCGACGCGCTTGTGTCATCTAAGATTGAGACGCTATCGCGCGCGTTCGAGGCCAACTTTGAAGCCAAGTTCCAACTCACGAGCAAGACACTTCTCGACAGAGACAGCACCACGCAGTTCAATGAGAGCCACGTGGCATTTGCCCAAGCCGCGTTCAGCAACCTCATGGGCGGCATCGGGTACTTCTACGGCAGCTCGCTCGTGCAGCACGACCCACAGAGCCCGCAGATCGTTGAGTCCAAGCCCAAGCCGCTCTTCACGGCTGTGCCGTCGCGCTCGTTCTTCCCACGCGGCTTCCTCTGGGACGAGGGCTTCCACCAGCTGGGCATCTCGGTCTTCGACGAAGGCATTGTCCGCGACGTCATCGCCCACTGGCTCGGGCTCATGGAGAGTGACGGCTACATCGCGCGTGAGCAGATCCTGGGCCAGTCGGCGCGGCGCCGCGTGCCCACGGAGTTCCTCGTACAACACGTGGAGCACGCGAACCCTCCGTCCCTACTGTTGTGTATTGAGAAGATGTTGCTTCAGGTGCGTCTCAAGTCCCAGAAAGAGCAGCAGGAGCTCAAGGCGTTTGCGAAGATCATCTTCCCGTTCCTCGAGCGATGGTACGAGTGGCTTGTGCGCACGCAGCGTGGACCCGCGACGCAGGAGCCGGACGCCGCGACGTTCCGGTGGCGTGGCCGCAAGCCGAATGACGGCAAACTCATCTCCAACACGCTCTCTTCAGGGCTGGACGACTACCCACGCGCGTCGTCGCCCAGCGAGAATGAGATGCACGTGGACCTGGTGACGTGGATGGTGAAGGCGAGCGACATCATGGGCAAATTGTCCTCGTTCATTGAGCTTGAAGCAACGAAGACCCAAGCGTTCAAGCAGGACAAGGCGCGCTTCCTCAAGGGCCTCGACCTCTTCCACTGGAACGACGATCTCCAGTCATTCTTTGATGTCGGTGACCACAGCGAGGATGGCCGCATTGAGTACCACGTGGCGATCCGCTGCCGCAACAACGAGAACGGCCAGATCGTGGGCGCGACGGCCTCGCCTGATGCGTTGAGAAGCCAGCATCCAGGGTGCCCAGCATCGCACTCTCACTACCTCTTCCCGCTTGGCGACGGCAAGGGTGGCCTGAAGATGCAGCCGATCTTCATCCCCGGCACGGTACGCTCCTTGCTCTATCCTTACTTATGCTGGAGCCAATTGAGATCTAACAACTCTCTTGCCCTTCATGCCTACAGACGAAGCTTCAGCACGTCAAGCACATTGGCTACGTGAGCATCTTCCCATTGTTACTCAAGGTGCTGCCGCCGGACTCTCCCAAGCTGCGCGCTTTGCTGGACCAGATCGCAGACCCGCAGCACCTGTGGTCGCCCTTTGGGCTGCGCTCCATGTCGACGCGCGATGCGTTCTACGAGCGAGAGAACGCGCCTGGGGACAACCCATACTGGCGCGGCTCCATCTGGATCAATGCCAACTACCTGGCGCTCGACGCGCTGCACCACTACGCGCAGCCGAGCACGGGCTCTCCGTTCCAGAAAGAGTTCCAGATCGTGTACGACCAACTGCGCGCGAATGTGGTGCAGACGATCTGGCGTGAGTACGAGCGCACCGGTTACCTCTGGGAGCAGTACAGCGGCGATATTCACGCCGAGCAGCAGTATGGTCGGGGCCAGCGCTGCCACCCGTTCTCCGGCTGGACGGCGCTCGTGGTCAACATCATGGCCGAGACGTACTAGGCGTTTAGATAGAATAGCTGGCGTAGGGCAATGCTAGGCAATGGACTGAGAACTCCATTTTCGAACACTGGAGCTCTCCCGAACCTGATCTGCTCGCTCTGTTTGACAGCAGGTGCACCTGTCTCGTCCACGCACGTGCTAGTCAGCTCTCAAACGCGGTGAGCTGTTTCAATATGATTGGCCGTGTCTCTTCATTCAAAAATAGCTGTAGCGACACTCGTGACGCCACTCACTCCAGCTATAAACCATACTTTACAGTCTTGGACAACCGAAATTCATAAACAAGACATATCTTCCAAGTTATATTTCACGCTCGGAATGTCAACGCAGCCAATATCCCTTCTTTCAAAGCATCAAAAACTTGCCAGCTCTTCCGCCATGGCGCCAGCTGCGGCGGTGGTCGTGGCGCATGAGTGGTGGCATACGCCACCTCGTCTGAACACTCACTCACCAACTTCTCTACCAAAGAGCCCCACGAGCAGCTCACTCACTCGCTCTTCTCGCAGGCAGAGCATGCACGCAGGATGCAGCAAAGCATTTCGACTGCGCGATGGCTGCTCCAGGCGCTGTCGCTGCTGCTCACCCTCGGCGCGATCACCAGCCAGTCCTGGGCCGCGATCGACCTTCATGCGCACTCCGCAGCTACACCAACAGACTCATCGAATAGCAGTCCCAACGCCGCCACCAGCTATAGTACTATCAGAAGTTACAACAACAGCTCGGAGCCAGCAGCAACCGTGCCTACATCAGTCACACTGCCTCGTTATTCAATCGAGAAGGTAACGTTTGCGCCGAGCCGCTACTGCTTCCGCCGGAGCAAACACTCGAATCGTGAGTGCCACGGGTATGCCTACCTGCTCAACCACCTGAGCGATGCCGGACACAACAGCGATAGAGACCAGGTCGTGATCCACGCTGCCACGTTCGATCAAGCACCGAAGCAGCGCGATGAAGACCAACAAGAGTCCACTTACGTCGACCGCGTGCTCGCGAGCTGGTGCGCGGTGCATCAGAGCGGATCGTGGTTCGTGCAGGGCGCCGAGAACATGGTCTGCCTCGTCGTGCTGGACACGTGTCTGTACACGATGGCATTCTGGGTGCTCTTTGGGGTACTGGCAGCAAGCCTCTCGCTCGCCAGTCACCTGTGGCCCGTGCTCTTCGCGCAGCTCGAACCGGCTACCACGTTCTGCAGCTACACGAGCTCGACGCTCGGCTCCTTCCTCGTACTCGAGTGGTGGGGCTATGGTGCGTACTTTGTGGACCGCGCCTACCTTCAGTCGCTCTCGCTCGCGTGGCGCTACGGATGCGCGTTCAGATTGCTCTGCGGCTCCGTCTTGCTATCGCTGGTAGCAGCGAGAATTACGCTCCACATGGCCGCCAGCTCACGCAACAACTACGCCCAGCTACATGCCGCGCCACTCGAGTTGCCAATAAATGAATCGCCGACTGCAGTTGCCAGGGACCTCGAGTGTCAGGACGAGAACCTGGATCCGCTGCAGTGTCCAGCGAACTATCACGTGTAGCCAATTAGCCAGTCGGGACACTCAACTCTTTCGAGCTAGAATAGCTACCTACATGTAAGTGGTGTAAGGGATGTAATACCTGGTTGTAGCGTGTAATGCGCTGTACTCAAGTGATCAGCTCCGCGCCTGTTCTCCTACGCTTGAGAGAAAAGAGTTGCCCTGAACGATGGAAATCACATCTCCGTTGGCTGCTGCCGCGTATCTCAAAGCCTCCTTGGGCAGGCATGTGGTCCATCTAGCGCAGCTGCAGTCGCATCGAAGTACACTATGGTAAACACGCCGCCTCCGCTACTTCAACAGCGTTGACTGCAACGGTACGCGACTGCGCAATGGACATCGCGGTGCTGAAGCACGGGCGTCAGTAGCGAACGTCACGACGACACCTGCATGAGCGTGAAGTCCGGAATAAATTACTGTTCATGTCCATGAGGGTGCGCGATGATCGCCATTTGAAGCTCACGCACGACGTGTATGTACTACAGTATACCCACTCACATTGCGTGTGGGGCTCGGAGCTACTCGGCGGAGTTGGATACTGACGGCAGCGCAATTGCCTCATGGCGAGCCAATCGGCCTCTCAATTCCCACACATCCTGCTTGCTTTTTCTTCACATATCAACGGCTCCGACGCACGCGCTGGTGTCGTGAGCACCAAGAAGAAGAATTGGAGTTGATGCCAAAGGTTGCATCATTTTGTATTTGCTCGGCCGGATTTTCGCATTTTCGCATTTTCGCATTTCAGAGGCAGCGAGCACATTTTGGGACCCAACCAAGCTTCGATGTGTGCCCTCTTTATAATCGACAGTATCTTACCCTGTTCAAAATCCATAGTATACCCAGTATCATACAAGAGCGATACACCTGTTTAACAATGCTACCTGAAATGATTCTCAAAGCACCACCACCAGGAGTTTGGCGTCAGCAGCGCTTACTCTGCTCTGCTCTGGTGGTGGTACCACGCGACATGGAAGAGCGCGACCGGAGTCCAGTATCAACAGATAGCACGCAGCCAGATGCAAAAAAACAAAACAGCAAGTGGCTGTGCGTCTGTGTGTGAGTGAGAGAGAGAGTACCCCTAGCATTGCAGTACCAAATGGCCGCTAACCGCCATAACCAGCAACAGCAGACAGAAAATCCACATCATATACACATGCGGTTCAGTAAAGATCCGATTTTATTTATCCACACACACTAACAAGAATGCGCGAAATAAAGTGTCACGCTCACTCGTCTCCGTCTCCGTTCGGTCATTTCCGAATCCGCCTCAAGACCCACAAGTCTCTCATACCCCCTCAAGATGCCAATGTGTCGGTCTCACAACGGGTTGCTCCTCCTGCCCGTCTATGCAGCCCTGAGCGTCCTCCTGAGCGCGACACCAGCCCAGGCCTCTTCATCAACCTCAACAGCAGCCAACGACAGTGCCACGTCCATCTTCGACTCGGTAAACGGCGGCGTCTCCTTCGGCGGCGGGCTTCTCGCGGTACTCGCGATGTTCGGCGGCGCCGCCGCGTGCCTCGCGGGCTTCAAGCTCTTCCGCCTTACGCTCTTCGCCATGGGCTTCATGGCCGGCGGGACGCTGCTCACCACCGTCGCCGAGTTCGCTTTCGCTGAGAAAAGCTGGCTGCTCACGGCCTCGTGGGCCGCGTTCGTGGTCGGCGGGCTGCTGTGCGGCCTACTGGTGTTCAAGGTTTACTCAATCGGGCTCTTCGTTGCCGGGGCCTCAGGTGGCGTACTCCTGGCCGTGCTCATCAACACGTCGTTCGGATACAAAGTGGCCCCAAGTACCCCGGAGATCGCGCTGCTCATCCTCGCCATCGTGTTCGGCATCCTCGGCGGTGTGCTGGCTATCTGCCTCGAGCGGCCCGCGCTGATCATGGCGACGAGCTTCGTCGGCTCGGGGCTGCTCGTCTGGGGTATTGGATACTTTGCCGGCGACTACCCGAGCGCCATGGACCTCAAGCGCTACCGGAGCTCAAATGGCGATGCCGATGGTTATGAGTACGCGATCCCGGGAGCCTGGTGGGGCTACCTGTGCGCAACGCTCGTGATCGGTTGTGTGGGTGTGCTGGTGCAGCTCAAGCTCACGGGTTGTGATACAATGGAAGACAGCGGGGACCACGCGCCGGTGGTCGTGTCTCGTAAAGAGGTAGTAATCTTCGCGCGCCGCCGTGAGGTCGTGGAGATGGAGCTGGGCACGCCCACGACAGGTGACTCGCGCTCCGGGTACATGATCGTATAGTATGAAATTATGGAATGAGTGGCTAGCAAAAAGTGGAGCTCGTAGTAAAAAGTAGTATGAGTGTATGATAGCAACAACGGTGAAGTAAAGCGAAAGACCAACGTGAAGAACACAGAGCACCACTGGTAAATTTAGCCCCTTAGCTCCTAATAGCGCTCTCCTGAGTTCCTCCCAACAATTCCCATCAAGGACTCTCAATGGAATGATGCTGCTCTACTGAGACTGCTTCGGTGACGACAACAAGGTCGTCAATGCCTGGGACAGCATGGCAGAAAGCGACTCAAGCGACGACGAGCATCGTGGGCGTAGAGGCTTCAGTGGAGCTCTCAAGCGCGTCGCTTCAAGTGATGACAGAGCCCTTCTTTCGTACTCACTCTGCTTTGTGGGCAGTCTGCTGGATTTTGGTGAAGATGCGGCCGCCAGCGACTTTGTCCGCGAGGTGCCGTTCCAAGTCGAGGCGCCGATCGTGCAGGTGAGCTGCGGTCTAGACTTTGTCTGTTTGCTGACTGCCAATGGACGTGTGTACTCGAGTACTAGGGAGTGTGAGGGCCAGCCAAGGCCCTGCAGGCTAGCGTCACAGCTTATACCAAGACTACTGCCGTTTCCAGTCGAGAAGAAGATTGTGCGGCTCTCCTGTGGGGCTTCGCATGGTGGCTTCGTGGTCGAGAACGGGGCGCTCTTCATGTTTGGCTGTAGTTCGTACGGAAGACTCGGCATTGGCGACCCAGGTGCTGGTCGTTACTACCATGTACCAGTCCAAGTGCGGATGACCTGGTCAGCGCTTCAGGCCAAGGTCGACAGGACCAAGACGGCCATGAGCTGCGGGATCCCAGTCATCCACCAGAAGCTCAGAACTGCTGAGGGTGGTGCTTCCAGGACTACTGGTGCGACTATGGCAGCCTCGGCCTTGCCTCAAGTATCCCCAGAGACGGACGAGAGTCGGCCACATGAGGAGGATACTAATGACAGCGACGAGATCATCTTTGCAGACATCAGCTGCGGCGACCGCCACACGCTCGTACTCGGTGCCAAAGCCTCCAGCGTCTTCAGTACTACTAACTCAAGCTCGCACTCAAGTTCAAATGCGCTCAACCTGGTCAAGAACAGTATCATCAGCTTTGGCGACGGCATGAACGGCCGCCTCGGCATTGGCTCGGAAGGTGACGAGGCCACGGGTGTGCTCGTCACGGTCTTCAAGGCACTGCAGTACACCAAGCATGACGGCGCGCTGCTGCCAAAGATCACAAGTATCGCCGCCGGTGTCACGCACAGCGCCGCGTTGTCGTCCTCTGGTGAACTCTTCACGTGGGGCAACGGGGCCGATGGGCAGCTGGGCCACGGCTCGTACGAGAGCGAGTGGGTGCCTCGGCAGGTCGAGTTCTTCAAGAACATCTCGCTGGCGTCCGTCAAGTGTGGGGCTTATCACACCGTGGCCGTGACGCGTTTGGGCACAGTGTACACCTGGGGGTGTGGCCAGAAGGGCCAACTCGGCATTGGGCATGCGGGTCTCCATGGCACTAATGCTCAAGACTTGGGCCAGGACCAGCAGCAGTCGGGAACCTGGCGGTTGCCTGAGAAAGTACAGCTTGTGGTGGACCCGCTCGCGATCCAACAGATGAACATCGACGCCCAGGTGCAGGCGGCGTTTACGACCGCCAGTGCATTAAGTGGCGGTGGTGCTTTGGGTGGCAACCTGGGTACTCCATCAGCTGCAGCAGCGGCATCTCAGCAACAACTACAGCAGGAGCTGCGCGTGACCGTGCGCTCGATCGTCGCGACGGCGAGTGGGAATATGGCGCTGGACGAGCACGCGAGGCTGTTCTCGTGGGGATGCAATCGTGACCGACAACTGGGTGTCCCTCTCAGTGAGACATGTGACAAAGCAAAGTGTCCTCCGCAGAAAGACACTTTGTCTCACACACCAGCACCACCAGCATGGATTGTCCATAAGCCTAGACAGGTCATGTACATGGACCTTCGTGAGTCCACCACACATAAGCAGTCAAAAGCGAGCAACTCATCGCGTGTGACGACGATCCGTGACCAGGTGCACGCGGTGTCCAATGCAATGAACGAGATCTCGAGACAGGCACTCGTGCACTTTGCCGCCAGCGACCGCTACTCCGTGCTCGTGTTCAAGACTGAGTCAGTGCGAGCGAGTGGGCTTCATGGCGGCATGGGGAATAGTAGTAGAAGTAATATGCCCATCGACAGTGTGGCCACTACACCAGCAGAGCCCGAGAGATCTGAGCGTGGCACCAGTGCTGCTCCTGTCCTTTCGTTCCCGAACCGGTCACAGTTGCGGCTGCTCGCCCAGCAACAGCAGCAGTCTGGCAAATGGAAGCTAGTGTCTGATGTCTTGACTCGAGAACAGAGCAGTGCCAACAGCATTGGTGAAGGCCTGAAGACCATGTCAACGGGCTCCAAGTGGCACTTTTCGCTGCACCAGGAGCTCCGAACCGAGGATGTGCCTTCGAAGGAGAAAGAGTACTGCAAGCTCATGGCCAGCTACAAAGTGTATCTGCGCCGTCCAGACGCAGCTACTTATAGTACTGCAGCCAGCCCAGGTACTACAGCCACCCCCGCTATCACCACCAAGTTCTTGGGGCTTCACGAGTGCGACTACGACATTGGCATCTTCCAGGAACTCGATAACTCTAATGGCGACGACCATTTCTCAGTATCGATGGGGAAGAATGGACGTCAAGCCACCCAGCGAGAGGTGAACACTTCACGGAGTGTGACGTCGGCGAACAGTAGAAGGACGCCACGAGCTCCAGACTTGGTGGATTCAAGAATACTGGGGAGCTCGAACGCTACTGTGGCTGCGCCCATGCCTCGGCATGTCCGAGGGTTTGACGATTGGCTCAAAAAGCGCTTGCCGCCAAAGTCACCAAAGCGAAAAGCACGGCCCGCCACTGGGAACGCTGAGCCAGTCCAGCGTTCAGCTGACACTACTTTCAGCAAGAACTACAACAAGAAAGAAGATCAAGTCCAGAGTCCAAAGCTTGCAGACAAAGCGCCTATTGCTGATGGTAGAACGGCAGCGACTCGTCCACAGAGCAGTCGAGTGCCTCGAGTCCCAGGCTCAGAACCACAGCTATCTATGCAATCACCCAAAGAGCGTCCGTCGAGACCCAAGACTGCTTACACACATACGAAGCACACAACCTTCTCAGCTCACAAGCCCACCGCCGCTTCGCCTTCTTCTGCTACTAACAGCAACACCTCTGGTAAAGGCACTGCCCCAGCAGCACCAGTGCCACCACCACAACGACTACTAAAGTCTCCCAAGCGAGCGGCGTCAGCGGGTGTCAGGAGCCGAGGAGGCCACACGAGCCTTAAGCTCCAATCTCAATGGCAGCAGCAGGAGCTGGGCCTCTCGGCGCTCGGGTCGTCTACAAGGCCACGCTTCAGCCTCGAGTCCTCCTTGATAGCCAAAGACACACTGATGTCTCTGAATCCTGGGACAAGTGCACCTCTCGTGTACCCGACGCCGCCGCGCTTCTCAATGGGCAGTGGGGAAGACTATTCACTCATGGTCGCGAGACGACTCTCACGCGCTCGCGGTGGGACGCCAGGACCAGGCGCCTACGACCGCCACGGCGGGTAGGGAGGTTGCCAAGGTCTTGCTGTAGCCACCCAGGAGTGAACTGGCTCCATTTCGTGAACCCAAGTCAGAGAGAGGAGTCAGAAGTGTAGCCAAGTGAGAGAGAGAGAGAGGAATGATGGTACGGCGCAGATGCAACCTTCGCGTCTCTAAGTCCATTCACTTTCCTTTTTCCTTTCTCGAGTTGCCCAAGAGACACCGAAGACAAGACACACAAGCAGACGTGAGAGCGGCGCAGCAGCCACGAGCTCTATTGACGTGTTGACAGCAGCGCCTTCCTCAGTGCAGACATCATGCGGTGCGCTCCTTGACCTTCGCAATGACGGCATCTCCCCCAATCTTCCAGCAGCATGTGCGATCCGGCGCCAGCTCCCAACAGCGACGTTGCGAGACTCGGTGCGGCACCGACTGCTTCCTGTGTCAGCGCCAGTGGAGCTGCAGAGGGTTTTGCATTCTCGAATGCGAGCGCTGCCAGCGCATCGCCAGCAGGTATGTGCTGGTATGTGTGTGCTGCGAGATGGAAGGCGGTAGCGTCCTTTCGGCGCTGAGATATATGTGTGTATGTGTGTATGTGTGTGTGTGTGTGCGCGCGCGCGTGAAGGAAATTGACAACGTGAAGATCGATCTAACGATTATCGGCGCGGAGATCACGCGCGTGCTCGACACGAGACCTCGAAGGAGCACAACACAACCTCGGACTTCCGTCTCATGGAGCTCAAGCCCAAGATGGAGTCGAAGGCGTAAGAAGTGCTAATGAAGAGCAGCTCAGCTCCAGCCGCTTCAGATGAATAGGACGCGGAGTCGACCAATCTCGAGAAGTACCAATTACCCATTCAGTAGGTATGTCATCATGTAAGCGTGTGGTGGTGCTTGCTTAGGCTTGAATAACGTACGTACACATCGACGACCTCAACCACACGCAGTAAGGCTGGACAAAGGATGTTACATAGTCCCTGCGAGCTATCTTGTGAGATATAACTTCTACCAATCTCAAGACCCAGCCAACCATGAAGCAGGTATGCGACGTGAGCGCGCCATACGCTTTGACATTGTGTTCTCTCTATATAGTTTAGTTCGTTCTCTCTCGACCATCTACAGGACATCTAATCAAACGCACTCACGGCAGCCTTGCTTGTCATGGCGCGCGGCACGGACATCTTGCTCTCGGTGATCGAGTACGTGTTCCAGGAGCAAAAGAGGTCCTCGTTCCACTCACGGTCGCTAGGGTCCTCCACCTGGATCGTCTGCGTATGGATGCCGAGGTTAAAGAAGAAGACCTGCGTGGCCTTGAGCGCGGCCGAGCGCTCGTCGTTCGCAATGATGTGCACGCTGCCAGCGAACTTGCCCTCGGTGAGTGCCCAGACGCGCAGGTCGTGGCAGTCGTACACGGCCTCGAGCTGGCGCAGCTGCTTCTCCAGGAGCTGCAGGTTCATGCTGGGCGGTGCGGCCTCCATCAAAATCAAAATGCTGCGTGTGAGGATTCCGTAGGTCGTGCCGAGTACGAGAAACGAGAAGAGGATTGTCGTGATCGGGTCCGCAATCTGCCACTGCGGGTTGTACCATATGAGCGCGCCCGCGAGGCACACGCCGAGGCTCTGGATGAAGTCGCCCAGCGCGTGGATGTACGCGGCGCGCACGTTGATATTCTCGAACGACGACGAGTGGTGGACGCTGCCGTCGATGCTCGCGCCTTCCGAGCAATTGTCAATGTCGATCAGCGCGACAGCCGACATGGGTGTCTTGATAAACGAGTCGTCCTGCACGCTGGGGCTCTGCTGCACGTCGTCGATGATCACCTTCTCGGCTGAGGCATGCGCGTGGCCACCGTGGCTGTGGCCATGGCTGCTGCCGAGTCCACCGTGGCTGTGGCCGTGCCCGAGGATCTTCATGAGCAACAAGTTGATGCTCAGGCCGAGGCTTGACACGAGGAACATCACCTTGCCGTTCACGGTCTGCACGGCGTCCGGCTGTGCCTGTTCGATCATGCGGTGCACAGCCGCATACAGCAACCCAATCGTGAGCATCCAGATGATGAGCACGCTGATGAGCGCGCCGATCACCTCTGCGCGCTGGTACCCAAAGGGCATCTTAGCATTTGCTGGAAAGGACGCGACGTAGATCGCGAAGAGCGACACGAGGAAGCTTGCGACATCCGACATGAGGTGCGCCGCGTCCGTCATGATCGCGAGGCTGTCGGCGTAGTAGCCACCGACGAACTGCGCGCACATGAAGAAGAACGAGCACATGCACGCCTGACGCAGCTTCCTCACCGCGGCGTTGTCGTACGTGGCGCTGTGGTGTTCGTCGTCATGGCCATCGTGGCTGTGTCCATGTCCGTGGCCATGTCCATGGTGATCGTGACTGTGATCATGGTGGTCGTGGTCGTCCAAGTGCTGGTGGCGGCTGTGTTCCTCCGTCGGCGTGTCCACGTGATGGTCAAGCTGCGAGTCGAGTTTCAGCGACAGTTTGGGCAGCGTGTTCTTCTTCGGCTTGACTGTCGTCGCGTCGCCATGACTGTGTCCATGCCCATGGCTGTGTCCATGTCCATGGCCGTGTCCGTGTCCGTGGTCGTGTTTGACGTCGATCGTGTGCTGGTGGTTGCGCGGCGTGTCGTCAACCATTTCTAGCATGGAGCTCTTGGAGATCGCGCCGGCGGGAGTCTCAATTTCCTCGAGCGCCACTTTCTCCATGCGGATCGGCGCCATCGCTTCGGGCTCAACGGGCGAACGGCTCTGAAGCTAACAATAGAAAGCGAACTGCTGCTGGCTGGATACGCACACGCGTGGTGGAGGAGCAGTTGAGAAGCGAGCGAATACGCAATATAGCGAATGCGCCGTCCGTCGCCTTGCGCGCGTTGAGCGAGCGTTGGTCGATCGAAGGGAGCTTGGGAAGTGGATGAATGCAGCGCTGACAGCTCCTCCTGCCCACGCCCACGCATAAAGCAAACAGTCAGCAGCTTCCATACATTTCCCAAGTGTTTCGTTACGCGGGGGGATGGGCGCGAGGGGGGTCAAAGAATGGGAGCGCCGTCTGGTTGTAACACACACTCGACGTGGCATCAGGCGACTTTCAGGTCCGGATCAGATAAGCGGATCACATCGGATTAAACAGGATACTTATTTACGTAGGTTATCTTTACACATAATATACTATAATTATAATATCTAATGTATATATTTGCTACATTATATGCATTGTTACAGTTAATGAGGGACATTGGAGGATCGTGACGTCTGCGCTTTTCGCTTCGAAGTTATCAGACTCAGATTCAGTGGAACGAGCAAATTACATCCAATCAAACGCGCCCATCAACCTAATTTACGGCCAATCAAATTAATCAGAATAAAGACAATGCAAATGGGTTCATGTTTCCTCATCTTGGCGCACTTGCGTCACCTTCACGTCGCACCACAAGCCGGCAGCAACACAGGAAACATTCTCAAGCCAACACTCAGAAAAAACTATTGGGTGTCGTCAACTCTTTTCTTCAAAACAAGAGCGCCACTGCTGTCTCCCTCCCTCGCTCGTCCCCTCTTCCTCTCCTTCTTGCTTGTTTCTCCGTTGTTTTCTTCTTTCTTCGCACTGTTGACTCAATCATCTCACTCCTCTTCTCTCGCTCGTTCCTTCCGCTCTCCCATTCTGTCTCTCTCTCCGTTCGCTTGCTCGGTCGTCGGCGCTTTCGCTCAACTTTCACTGCAAAAACCAATAATTATAGCCACCGCCGATCGAGCCCAGACGAAAAGAGTCCTCGCCGCCGTTGCATTCTCCGCTTAGCTCTTTCCTTCCAATACCGCATGCGTGAAATCGGTAGGTTGGTCGTCAGCCCTTGGCTTCAACTTCGCCGCGGCGACTCGTAGACCAGTACCGATCTCAGCTTACATAGATCCAGCCATCGCCGTGCCGTTCGTCGGGTCCGAGGACATCGATGAATACGACCCGTTCGCAGCTGGAGGCATGTGCTGCAAATACATAAGAATGAGTACTGTTATATATGACTGCAAATGCTAGGTGGATGTCCCTTTCGGCACTAACTCACCTGGTATGCACGCTGAGACGCGTAGCGGCGGTTCATGGATTCGACATCCTCAGGGCGAGTGAAATCACGGGGATCTTGGTGGTGGTGGCGATGGTGGCCGTGGTTACCTCCGTGGTGACCGTGGCCGCCTTGGTGCTGGTATCCACCTTGCTGTTGGGATCCTTGCTGCTCATAGCCAGCATACCCAGGGTATCCGCCAGTGTAGCCGGCACCTTGCTGGTACTGTGGGTAGTAGCCTTGGTAACCGTAGTAGTTCTAAGATAGAGAGGCGCAGTTTGCAGTCAGCACACCGCATCAAGAACACATCGCGTTACAACAACAACAAGGATACCTGGTAGCCAGCTTGTTGATAGTTTGGATACTGCTGATAGTAGCCACTGGCACCACCCGATGCCGCGGCAGCACGAACAGCGGCAGATCGACCCCACGCGCAACGCACTTTGACACCGCCAATCACCGTTCCGTTCATCTGGGCGATCGCGACTTCAGCCGCGTCCTTCGTAGTGTACTGCACAAAACCACAACCTCTTCCTGGCGGAACTTTCACCGACACAATCTGTACAGCACACGTTACAAGCCACTCTTAACATCATCATCAACTGCAATAAGGAAAGAAACAAGCAACGTACATCGCCGATCGCGCCAAATCGAGAACGGAGCTCTTCCTCGGTAGTATTCGCGTCCAGTCCGCCGACAAACACAGTCGTGTTCGCGCCTTCTTCCTCTGTGTTGCCCATGCCGCCGCCCATTCCAGATCCGTACGAACCGTGGCTGCCGCGAGGCTTTCCGTTGCGGTCCGTCGCCACGCTCACGCGCATCGGACGCGACGAGCAGTACACACCGTTCATCGTCTGAAGAGCCTGTTCGGCCTCTTCTTTCATGCCAAATCGGACAAAGCCAAAACCCTTGGACATTCTGGTCACCGGGTCGATCACGACCTTCGCGCCACGCACGCTCGAGAACCTGGAGCTGAACGTGCTCAGCAAGAGATCGTCCGTGACATCCGGAGCCAAGTCGCCAACGAAGATCGAGTGGTCGTCGCCGCTCTCAATGCGGCGTCCGCCAGCACCCCAGTTCATGCGGAATCGGTGCATGGTGTTTGCTGAATGCATCACAGCCAGTTAGTTACCCACACCAAAAGTGACCCCCTCTGTTTGCGGCTCGCACCCGCAAGTGAGACATCAGCACTTACGGACAACTTGACCGTTATAGGTCTCCAGCACCAACTGCGCGCCGTGCTGAGTCGGGAATTCCAAGAAGCCGTAGCCCGCTGGGTATCCCGTGACCTTGTCGCGGATGAGCTTCACGACTGGCTGTTCACCTGGAAAGCACCCAGGAAAGCAATCATACTCACATCAGTATTCTCTCCATCACCATACAGCGACAGCCAGCTAGTAGCACTAGTCACCATTGTACAAGAATATGTACGTGTACAGGTTGGCTTGGGGCGGGCTTTGTTATGTATCCATCCCCACACCCAGCATGCTTCAATTCAAACTCAACACACATTCAAACTCATCCATCCAAACATGGTCACGCGCATGGAGGCACGCATAGCGCCTACTAAGCCTCGTTCACCGCCACCGTCTCAACCCATGCCTTCGTCAATAGTCCCATACATACACACACGCAAAGGAAAGAGAATCGAGAAAACAAAGAAAAAAACTCATCGTGCCCACAACGACCGTCACGATACATACCGGTAGCCGCAAAGAGCGAGCTGATGAACGCCTCGTCCCAGTTCATCTGGATGTCGCCCATCCAGAGCGTCTTGCATTCCGCGTCCATGGCGGTCTCGTGCGTCTGCGCTGCCCTGACTCGCTTGCTTCACGCGCGCGCTTGCCGCTTTCTCTTTTCCGAGCTTCCGCGGTTTGTTTGTCTGGGTATTTTCCCCCTCGCTTGCGTACCACTATTAGTGGTACGACACACATTCTTTACCAAAACGTGACGGCACTGTTTGTACCATGTCACTATTACGGGGAATGACTAAGTTGAAGTTGCTTTGTGCTTTGTCCAAGCTCATGCCCGCGCCCACACCCGAATGAGCAGACCACGAGACAAGGAGAGGTTTCTGCGACACAAGAACCTAGACGAAGCAAAGAAGTGCTTGACGCCCTGCTACCGCCAGCCGCCAGCTTCGACCATGCGTGTTCGCCTTCACGTACCCGGTGCCGTGGCAGTACAAAGTGCAGATTGAAGTTTCGTCGGCATGTCGGACAACCGCTGCGGATCAGGAGGCTATTTGCGGCTTCGTAAAGCGCCCGTGTGTGCATG
The DNA here is from genome assembly GCA_023334245.1 of Globisporangium cederbergense. Lineage (NCBI taxonomy): Eukaryota > Oomycota > Peronosporomycetes > Pythiales > Pythiaceae > Globisporangium > Globisporangium cederbergense. The sequence goes on from JAASGO010000447.1 coordinate 16,887, forward strand.
TAGCTGGTGAGATGCGCTTCAGTGCTGTGTAGTCAACAAGCGCTACAGCCAGCCACCTTCATTAGTCGCTCGTCGGTTTGTGTCTGCGAACGTAAAAGAGCCGTCAGAGTGGCGTTACGAGACGTTTCTGCATGCGCGTGCACAGAGACAAATAGCCTCCTCGGTCTGACCATTCCCCGCTCGAAAGACAACGACTGTCTGTAGAACAAGAATTCGAGTACGCAGTGCGCCCACATCAACCACGTGATAGAAAGAAAGAGAGACGTGGCGAGATGATCGTCCCACAGCGCTCGATGCGCAACTTCGACTCGGCGTCGGGGCGCAGGTTGTCCATCGGCGTGCCACTTTCGTCAGTCATCTTCCCGCGCTCGGCGGCCGACCGCCACGAATCCAATAAGCTCACGCGCGCTATGGAGGAGAAGTACGGCTTCCACTACTTCACTAACACATTCTGCTTGAACACGCTTGTGGAGCTCGACTTCAAAGCGTACTATATCGAGACCAACATCCTGCCGGCGTGCTACGCGAGCATCGTCTCGTGGATCCTCTGGGTCGTGCTCTCGGCGCAGGACGTCGTCGCACTCTTTTCCAGCGAGTCCGAAGAGCGCTTCGTCGCGCAGATCCACCTGCTCATCTCGATCATTGTGTTCGTGCCCGTACCGCTACTCGTCTTCTGCACACGTCTCGACCGGTTTCGCGGCAGTGAGCAGACGCTGCTCTGCGCGATCGTGCACTGTTTCGGAATCGCGATTATAGCCGACGGCGCCATCGCGATGATCAAGGACTACCGACATTTCTTGCTCAAGGACATGGAACAGATACTCGACACGCTCGTGGCGTCAGCAGCATCAGCTGGCGGAGCCAGCAACAGTACGAGTGCGTCGTCCGTGACTTCAGCGATCGCCTCCGATCAGAAGATCAGTCTGAATGGTGATGTGGACTGGTGGAGCTTTGCGGATGTCGAAGGCACAGCGAGAGCGCTCATCATCAAGTACCTCGATCACGGTACGCCCTCTATCTATGTAGTTGTGCAAGTGTATCTGCGTCTATTGTCCACAATCGTGTATCTCATCGTTGACATATTTGTCTGCAATTCAGTCGTTCTGCCGATCACGCACCTGAACATCAACTTGCTGCGACCACTGCTGATCCTCGTCATCTCGCCGATGTTCAAGCTCGACACGTACCACTACATCCTCACGGCCTTCAACGTGAACTGGAGCTTCTGCATCCTCGTGTCGTTCCTGTACCCGCAGACGACGTACACGTTCTTCATCTTGAACAAGTTCTGCCTCGTGTTCTGCCTCGTGGGCGTCTCCATGGTACTGATCTTCCGCGTGCGCCAGACTGATCGCTTTCTGCGTCTCAACTTCCTACATGCAAGGACAGTGGAAGAGCGAGCGCGTGCCTCCCACTTACAGAAAGAGATCATCATCAACGAGAACAAGTCACTCAAGAAGATGCTCGATGACCGCTCACGGTCGAGCTCTGGCCCACTGGACTTTGACTCGCCCATGTCGAAGGTAATCATGGACTTGAAGAATCTGCAGCGCACGGCGTCACTTTCACCCGAGCTCAGAGAGAACCTCGACGGGATCGTGATGCTGCTCTCGAAGAAAGGTCAGAACCTGTTTGCCCCCGATATCCATGAGCAGCTGCGGCAGAAGCGAGAAGGAGACCTCGATGGCGACACAAAAAGCTGGGCTGCGACCGTGCTTGCCAACAAATCGTACACGCGGAACCGTCGTGCGTCGGCAGTGTTCACGAATGCTCCTGGCAACCCCGATGGATCCGCTGGAGGTGGATCGCATGCTTCTCCTCCTGTGGGGCGGAATGGAGAGAGGTATGTGGAAGTGCGACTTCACCCCGAGGTTATTGCGCCGTCAGACGAAATGCTGAACCGAGTTGGAGAGATGATGGAGTCCGATGGATGGAGTGTCGACATCTTTACGTACGTTACATACCTTGCGTTGTGTTTTCCAAGTTTCCAAGTTTTCATGATGCGGCATGTGCGGTTGCGTGTTTTTGTTGACAGCGTCGCAGAGCTCACTGGGAACAAGCCGATTTCGTTCATCACGTACATCGTGTTCGAGCAGCACAACCTTTTCGAGCTATGCTCGGTCAACAAAAACATTCTCGCCAACTTCCTGTACTTCCTGGACATCGGCTACCACCGCAATCCATACGTGAGTACTATCTCAGCAAATTTTATTCACAGACGACTAAACTGACCTCTATTGATGTATTTTGCTTGCCGGTAGCACAACAATTGCCACGCCGCAGACGTGGTCAGCTCGGTCGAGTACCTCATCTCGGTCATGGACAACGGCTACATCCAGGATCTGCTCAACTACCAGGAAGTGTTCGCTGCCATCATCGCCGCGGCCGTGCACGATTTCCGGCATCCTGGGAAGACTAACAACTTCATGGTCAAGAGCGGCAGCGACCTCACGATAGAGTACAGCGACTCGTCCGTGCTCGAGCGCATGCACCTCGCCGAGGCATTCTTCCTCGCGAAGGACCCACTCTTTAACATCTTTGCCGGTATGGGACCGTCGCAGAACTCGGAAGTGCGCAAGGCAATCATCGAGATGGTGCTCTCGACTGACCTGAGCGTTCACTTGCAACTCGTGGGCAGTCTCAAGACTGCGCTGATCTCACAGGAGACGTCGGACGTGATTCACTCGCCCATGATGCTCATGAAGATCGTGATCAAGTGCGCAGACATCGGTCACTCGTCCAAGACGTCCAAGCTACACGCTCGGTGGTCCGACTTGATCATCGAAGAGTTCTTTCTGCAGGGCGACGACGAGCAGGCGCTCGGCATGGACATATCGCCGTTCATGAACCGCAACAACGAGAACAGCGCGAAGAACCAGGTGGGCTTCTTCGAGTTCATCATATTGCCGTTCTTTGAAGTGGTCGCCGAGGTTGTCTTCCGTCCCGAGTTCAAGACGATCCTGGACCAGGCGCATCAAAACTACAAACAGTGGAAGAAAGCTGAGGCGCAGCAGATCAACTCGATCAAGGACATTATGGACCAGATCTTCGACGTCGAAGGAACCGGTGGTGGCAGCACCAATTCACACAACCTGGGGGGACATTAAGGCTCTTTTGTGCAACGTGGTATGTATTTACATTACACTCGCGGGTGTGTTCGAATGTTGGCGCTTCCTTTCCCGAGGAAGAACCTGCTGCGGTCGCCGTTGCACTCGAAGAGTGCCAGCAGGACGTACCCACAGGACACTACGTGGCCGAAGCAGAGAATGCCAACGACCAGCGTCCACGGAGAACCAGCAGTCCAGATACTAGTGGTGGCGGCGGCAGCTCGGCGACTGCGCGTCACATGCGCGCTTGTCTCGCGCGAAACGATCCATGCAGCGACACCGAGGAAGCCCAGCAGGTTGTTCACAGCAGTCGCGGGGGCTGCAAAGACACTCCCGAGTACGGAAGAGAGTCCAATGCCACTGCTCGCCCAGGCATCGAGGAGCGCGGGAACGAGCGCGAACGGGTCTCGCGTGAAAGCCGTTGAGTCGTCTGTGAGCTGCCGCTGGAAGTGGCTCATAATTGCCGCGAGGTCAACGAGCAGCAGCACGACGAGCGCCAGCGTCGCGCCGATCCACACGAGCCTGGCAGAGCGGAGAGTGGGTCCGCTGTCATTGAATGGTTGAGCAGAGGGGCCGGAGCCGAAGACCGAGCCGGACAAGTGCTGGTCGTCGTCGTCTTCGCCGTCGCTCACCGCGCGGATGATCATTTTGGGCTATCTACCGCGACTAGGATGTTTTATCCGAATTTTCACTCTGTAGCTTGGTTTCAAGACTCAAAATGACCATATTTATAGAACTTCAAAGAGCTGAAAAGGCGAAACGCACACTTCTGCATTTCCGTTTTGACTGGCAAAATGACGCGCGGGGTCGTGGTGCCCGCGTTCGACCTGGACATGGCGTCCGCGGCCACATCACCGGCGATCGCGGATGTGCAGCGCGGGCTGCAGCTGCTGAAGGACAACACGGCGAGCTTTACGGACAACGTCGACACAGACGCGCTGCTCAGGCCGTTCATGAGCATGTTCCAATTCGAGCGCATCAAGACACCCTACCATTTCGGCCACGTGCTGCTGCTGCTCTATTCGCCCTTCGGCGTCGTGCTCATGCTGCTGCGCATCTTGTGCTCATACACACTCGCGTTCTTCCTGCCGAAGCTGCTGAGTGAGACGCAGATAAACAACGGCGGCATCCATAGGCTGTTCGCGATCATCTCGGGCACGTTCGTGAGTGTGCAGGACGCGCACCTGTTTGACCGCAAGGAGGCCGACATCATCGTGTCAAACCACATCAGCGAGTTCGACGCCGTTGCGCTGCGCTGGGTCACACCGGCACACGTTTTGGGCTACGACTTCTACAAGAAGATGCTCTTCTTCCGCCTGCTAGGCGACACCTTCGGCCTCGTGTACGTGCCCTACGTCTCGCGCAACCAGGGCGGCGCCGAGGGCCGCGACCAGGTGCGCGAGATCATCGTCCAGAAGCTCGAGAAGAAGGACAAACCAATCATTGCGTTTCCAGAGGTAAGACATTCCTGTGCCGCTTATGGCATAATCGTAACTCTTCGCTCTCTGATTTAGTGGCTGACATCCCATTTTCACTTTCCTGTAGGGCGGGCTCACGAACGGTCGCGTGGGGCTGCTGCAGTACCACAAGTTCCTCTTCTCACTCGGCAAAAACGTGCAGCCGCTCGCGATCCAGGTGTCCGACGGCCCATTCGTATGTTCATATGCTGTACCAGTTGCCTGCCTTCAAGTCGTCACCATCGCTAATGTGTTGTTGTTTATGTAATATGCAACAATTGAAACCACAGCCCGTGAACATCAATGACGAGACCAGCACGTTTCTGGCCAATGTGCTCTGGTATTTCTTCATCCCTTGGCACCATTACACGGTCAAGGCGCTGCCGCCCATGCGCGCGGCTGCCGGTGAGGACCCGTTGGTATTCGCGCAGCGCGCGATGCAGACCACGGCCCAGGCGCTGCATCAGCAGGCGACGCCCTTCCTTTATCGCGACAAGATCGCCTTCACGCGGTACAAGACCAAGCAGATCAATAAAGCTAAGAAGTGAGCGACATCGTAAACTTTATTTTTATGGCTGGTGTGTTATGCGTGAACGCTTCCTCGAGCTGGGCAGGACTTCCAAAATTCCCTCCGGCCTTGCGCGACTACTGCTTAGCAGATTTCGTCACTTCTGTGGCTGGCTTGTCTTGCTTGGGTGCGTCTTGTTCAGCTGAAGCCTCAGCGGCTGGAGCTGCGCTGCTTTCCGCCGCTGGCGGCGTGGCCGGAGTAGCTGGAGATGGCGCTTCTTGCGTCTTCGGCTCCATCTTGGACTTGAAGAACTCCATGAGGCGGAAGCCCGGCGTCGTGTTGTGCTCCTTCGAGATCTCGCGCACAATGTCCTTGATCGAGAGGATGCCCGCGAGTTCCTTCTCTCGGTCTTTGCGCATCACGCCGATGACAGGGAAGTGGCGGAAATCCTGGCTTGCAGCCTGGCTCCAGCACTTCTCGAGCGAGTCTTCGATCTGTAGGCACGCCACATTCCGCGTACTCACGTCCACCATGCGGATCGTCGCCGGGTCCTCCTTATAGTACACGACCTTTGCGAGGTAGTCGCGCTCCGTGAAGATTCCCAGCACGCGCTGGTCCTTGTCCACAAGCAACACGGCGCCGAAGTTCTGTCGCGCCATGGCTTCGACTGCATCGGCGACCGAGATGTTGTCCTCCTCACGGGTGTTCAAAATGAGCTTGATCTTCTTGTGCTTCTTCTTTAGCAGCGTCGCAGCAGTGACCGCTGGGGTCACTGGTGCAGCGCTAGCTGCTGCAGCAGGGGTCTCCGGGGTCGTCGGGGTCGCGTCGGTTGGGGCTGTGGTGGCCGCTGGCGTCGGAGCATCCGCCGTCACGGCACCGGCATCCGATGAGGCAGCGTCAGCCTGCGATTGCAGCTGCTCAAGGAGCGCCTGCTTCTTCTTGGCCTCGAACTCCGAGTACGCCTTGACAATATCCTTGATCGAGAGTACGCAGCGCATCGCTTCTTCCGGGACCGAGCCGATCTTGACCGTGTTGCTGAGTTCGCCGTTGATGACCGCTAAGTGGCGGATGTTCTCCTTCGTCATCGTCGCGAGCGCACTATAAACGCACACATACCATAGTCGCAAATACAAAGCGTTAAAACCAAACACCGTGGCACAACAAAAGCAACACTGAATATGATAACAATACAAAAGAAGGAAAGTACGCACTCGATCACGGTCGTCGTCGGTGGGACGCACATGATGTGCGACGACATGATGTCGCGCACCAGCGTCTCCTTCGACAGGATCGTCCGCGGCGATGTCTTGCGCAGCAGGTCGCGCTCGGTGATTATCCCGACAATGCCCGCACTTTCTTCCGTCACGATCAAAGATCGCATGTTGCGCTTCACCATCAGCTTGATCGCATCGTGCACGCTTTGCTGTAAAGAGTGAGCAGTGAAGGCACCAGCATAGCCATTAGCATCACATCAGCAGCAAATACACTACAGAATGCTTACAAGCAAATAGGACGCACCGATCCGGGGATGCTCTCCCATTCCTCGAACGACGTCGACGGCCCGTTCGCGACCTGCTGCTCGCGCGTGTTGAGCACATCGGCGATCGTAAGAACGCGCGTAGTTTCCGCACCGATGGTCGACAAGTCGATCTTCACGTTATCCACGTCCTCTGTTCACATACACCACAAAGAAAACCCCAGCGAACACCATGTCAGGCGATGATTCGCGTCTATCGTC
>JAASGO010000448.1:0-23681 GCA_023334245.1 Globisporangium cederbergense
CCAGAGCTGCGCCACGCGGGAGTTGATGTGCGGGTTTCTCCTCGGGCGATGCACAAGAAGTTCTTCATCATAGACGGCGAAACGATGGTCACGGGTGCGTATATGTTCTTGTGTTGGATATGCTCAGTGTGGAGTCTTGTTTGTAGTTGTGCGCTTGTTGTCTTACGCAGGGTCACTCAACTGGAGTGGCGAAGGGTGCACAGGAAATGATGGGAAGGTTTACCTGTTCAAAGGCGCCGAGACTCGGTTCGTGCTCGACGGCTGACGACAATTTGAGAGGGCTTGGCGAGAGTCCGGCACCATGCCAGAGCTGATCCCGGGCCAGCCTGTGATCAACTGGCGTACGATCTCGCAAGTCTGCCCTGCCTCGATTCGCGCGAGTGCTGCTACTGCTTCCGTCGTGCAGGCTGATCCCCATTCGCGTGCTGTTGTAGCAGCCCATACACACGCTATTGCCGACTCGCATACAGTTGCAACAGCTCACATGCAGGTTGTTGTCCACACACAAGGGTGAACGACGGACAGATCTTCATCAAGAGCTTCAAGATCAAAGGCCACACAGACAGCAGGTTCGCGAACGGGTACCAGAAGATGCCGTCCTTCACGAGCTGGTAGAAGTACCGCTGTGTCTTGTCCGCCACCTCCTTGAACAATAGGGGCTGACTCGGTAGGCGAAATTCAAAAATAGTCCGTAAATCAAGATGAATTTATGAATCCTTTTTGATCAATAGAAAACATCGACATCTGTTCTTGACCAGACAGACCCATCGAGCACTAGAAAAAGCAATCGAAAGCGAAGATGCCGCGCGAGATCATCACGCTGCAGGTGGGGCAGTGCGGCAACCAGGTGGGCGCCGAGTTCTGGAAGCAGCTCTGCGCGGAGCACGGCATCTCCGCGGATGGCATCGTGCATGACTACGCGACACAGGGCCACGACCGCAAGGACGTGTTCTTCTACCAGGCGGACGATGAGCACTACATCCCGCGCGCGCTGCTCATGGACTTGGAGCCGCGCGTGATCAACTCGATCCTGAACTCGGGCTACCGCAATCTGTACAACCCGGAGAACTTCTTCACGTCGAAAGACGGCGGTGGCGCCGGCAACAACTGGGCGTCGGGTTACCACCAGGGCGAGCAGCACCACGATCTGCTCATGGAAATGATTGACCGCGAAGCCGACGGCTCCGACAGCCTTGAGGGCTTCGTGCTCTGTCACTCGATCGCAGGCGGCACGGGCTCCGGCATGGGCTCGTACCTGTTGGAGAACCTGAATGACCACTTCCCCAAGAAGCTCATCCAGACCTATTCGGTCTTCCCCAACCAGACGGACCTGCAGAGTGACGTCGTCGTACAGCCGTACAACTCGATCCTGACGCTCAAGCGCCTTGTGCTCAACGCGGACTGCGTCGTCGTGCTCGACAACACGGCGCTCAACCGTATTGCAATGGACCGTCTACGCATTGAGAACCCGACGGTCGCGCAGCTCAACTCGCTCGTGTCGACCGTCATGGCGGCGTCCACCACGACGCTGCGGTACCCGGGGTACATGAACAACGACTTGATCGGTCTCGTGGCGTCACTGATCCCCACGCCGCGCTGCCACTTCCTCATGACAGGCTACACACCGCTGACGATCGACGCGCAGGTCTCGGCCGTGCGCAAGACGACGGTGCTCGACGTCATGCGCCGCCTGCTGCAGCCCAAGAACATCATGGTATCTACGTCCACGAAGAAAGGCTGCTACATCTCAATCCTCAACATCATCCAGGGCGACGTGGATCCGTCGCAGGTGCACAAGTCACTCCAGCGCATCCGCGAACGCAAGCTCGCGCGCTTCATCCCGTGGGGACCGGCGTCCATCCAAGTGGCGCTCTCGCGCAAGTCGCCTTACGTCGAGACGGCGCACAAGGTCAACGGCCTCATGCTCGCCAACCACACGAGCATCGGCAGCGTACGTATTCTGTGTTTTGTATTGCGTCTATATTGGTATTGTAAATGACTGCCTTCGAGTGGCTCTAACCACTGGTGGGGGATAATGTTGTTGTCATGCTTCCTACTATAGCTCTTCCAGCGCTCGCTGGTGCAGTACGACCGCCTGAAGAAGCACAACGCATTCATCGACAACTACAAGAAGCAGCCGATGTTTGCGGACTCGCTCGATGAGTTCGACAGCGCGCGCGAGGTCGTGCAGAGCATGGTGGAGGAGTACAAGGCGAGCGAGCGCGCGGACTATGCCACGTGGGGCCAGCAGCAACAGCCGGTCGCTGGTGCAGGCGGCGCCGATGGCGACGTGCGCATGTGAGTCTTGCGTCTAACAATGAGTCAGTCAGGTGATAAGGAGCGTAACCCGCAGCGAAAGAGAAATAACGAGACACCGTCTATTTAATACGCTCAATTGAGAGAAACATGTACGGACGGTTACGTGAGCACGCGCTCGCGGCGCATGACGCTCTCGTCGAACTTGACGAGGAAGACCGTCTTATCGCGCTGACCATTGCCTACTTCCACCGCATGAGCCGATACCTGCGCGGGGAAGCCGCTACTCGTGAGCACGCCCCGGATGATGCCGGCGATGTAAGCCGCACAGTCGAGCTGGCCGAGGTCGGGTGGCACGGAGATGAACTTGTTCGTGAGCGGCTCGAGCTCGTGGATCATGTACTCGTCCTCGTTCTCCGTGCTGCGCTCCAGTGCGTCCGCGGCCTTACCGAAGAGCGCCTTCCAGCACGTTGAGACGATGAACTGCAGCATGTTGATGAGACGCGTCTCGCGCCGTCCGGACTTCTCGCGGTAACACAGCAGTTCCACCACGCGCACGCCCACGCCAAAGCCTGCGTCGTCCAGTCTGTCAGTATGCATACGTACAAGACTCACAGGTAAGTCCATTGGTCGTGTACACATAGCCATCTATATAAACGTGCCCGCTGACCTGCTCTCGAGGTCCGAGATGTTCTGCACGCGGCCTTGGAAGTACTGCACCATCTCGGAGAAGAGGAACGAAAACGCGCTCAAGCTTACCTGTTCATCCAAACAGCCGCCACTGCAATCAGTACATTGTGCTACACATAGACAGCTACACCGCACAAAGTAGCACACGCACCTCGTTCTTGCCGCGGCTGAGCGGGCGGTCGAGGATGTGCAGCTTGGTGGCCGAGAGCCCCGTGCTCCGTCGCGGCTCCATCTTCGGCTGTTGCCTTGGCTTGAAATGGGAGAAGCTCGCTGTCAAGACTCGATCTTGACTGTACCACTTGCACTGGTCCAGTTCTCAAATCCAGTTCCGTACCATGATGCATATTTGGTACACTTGTGGTACAGTCACACGCTGACTTCCTTGCTTCCCTTTTGTTTGTGGAGCTCTTCACTTTGAAACTCACTCTTGAAGCAGAATCAGCACAAGCCCCGCCCCCTTCCTCGCGTCATCGTCAACTCTCTCTCTCCCTGTGTGTACGTACGCAAGCTCGAACACCATGGCGGACGCGCTGTTGCACTCGAGCGCCGTCTACTTCTACGCGTACGACCCGCAGACGCGCGCCTACGCGCAGCAGACCGAGTCCGTCGTCGGCTGCGCGCTGCTCTCGTCCTCCGGCAATGATGACGACAGCGGCAACGACTATGACAACGCGCCGTTCAAATTGCTGTTCTACAACTCACAGAAGCAGCCACTGCTGCAGCTCGTGGTCACGGCCACGAGCCCGAAATGCACGCCACAGCAGGACAACTACGTCAACTTTTTGGATGACGCGACGCAAAAGTTCTACTCAATGAGATTCAAGGACACCGCGGGCGTCACGGCGTTCCTCTCAGCCGTCGCACTCGTCAAGGCGCAGCTCACGGCGACGACCAGTTCTTCGTCTTCGACTGTGGTGCTCGTTGATGAGCTCGCGATCGGGAAGGGATACGGACTCGCACCTGGTGATGTTGCTGGTGTTGCGCTAAGTGTGTGGCAGGGCCAGGGCACGTCGGGTGAGTTCTTCACAGAGAACCCGCTCGATATCGCCAAACACCAAGCTGCAGAAGTGATTGAGCGCGACGGAGATGTCCGACGCGTGCGACTTGTGGAAAAGAGCAGCGATGGCGACGACAATGATCCGTTGGGGAAAGCGTTGGCGACTGAAGCGCTGGTTGGGATGCAGAAGAACGCCAAGCGACTCGTGACTGTTGTCGTACCGCAGACGCAGCAGTGGTTCATTGCGTCCATCGAGCTCGTCAAGGTGAAAAAAGGAACGCGGGCAAGCGCAACGGCCACAACGAGTGCACCAGCACAACCAGCAGCAGCAGCGCAAGATGTGAATCAGCAATACCAGCAGCAGATTGATGACGCTAATGGATCCGTCAACGACGAGCTGGTCCAGCGCATGGCAAATCTCTCGCGCGCAGGTAGCAAGGGATCTGGGCTGATCGCAAGCCTGAGCTCGCGATCTGTGCAAAACGGCCAGTCTCCTGACATCAACGGTTCGAGGAAGACCTCATTTGCCGAGCTGCAAGCTGCGGTGGCACAGAAATTCGTCCCACTGCCCGGTATGCAGAGCTCAGACGAAAAGAGATCTGCCTCAACCTCGGCTGGACAGGACAATGGCAGTACTCAACAGCACCGAACATCTCACCACGAGTCGCTCGCTGCCAAGGTGATTGCCCCACTGAAAGACATCTCACGTCCATCGAGCTTCGATCTGAGCGCTTCTGGCACGACTTCCGTGTCTTCTGAGATGGAACGACTGATGCAAGAGCAGTCGGATCTGGCGCAACTGCGAAAGCAGCTGGAAGAGAGCAAGCGAAAGCTGCAAGAGGGTGACGACGATGCCAAGCCAAGTGCTCCGAGTACAGCTGGTGTGAGGAGCTCATTTGGTGGTGCTGATCAGTCAAGAACCGCGAATGGATTGGGTGGATTCAGCGCACCGTTGAGCTCATTGAGCTCACTGACAACATCGAGTTTCACGCCGTCGATGTCGTCATTCAGTGCATCGACGCCAAATTTGTATGGACAACCGAGTGCGAGTCAGTGGACGCCAAGCTCAAGCAGCCTGGACATCGTGCCATCCTACCAGCCACCGGTATCTTTCCTATCAGCCTCGAACTCGGTGGTGGGATCGTCTTCATATCAGCCGCCTCCAGCGAGTTCGTTCAATCCTTCGCTGCCGTCGTCATCGTCGTCGTACACGTCTCGATCTCTCGTCACAACGCCAGCGTTCTCGAGCCAATCACCTCCAGGTACGTCTAGGGACGTCGAGAGTGGCATCTTGAGACTGCAGCGCTCGTCGACGTCGATCGAGTCGGCCCTGCAGGACATCCAGGCGAAGGTTGATCGCCTTCTGAACAGCCAGAACTCACTCAAGTCGAGCAAATACACGTCAGGAGTGTCGTCGCTGTCATTCAGCTCCTCAGGTCTATCCAGCTCCTCGGGACCGTCTCCATCGTCCACATCGTCGTCGTCCTCTTCGATATTACTCAAGAATCTGGAGAAGGCGCTCACGCAGCGTGACCAGGTTCAGGAGCTCAATGGACGTCTTCAGGAGGCCCAGAACCAGATGGAGTCGACCATCGAAGACCTTCAGAACCAGCACGAGTCGCTGCAGATGGAGAACCGGAACCTGCTCGACAAATTGCAGAACGGGAACCATCTCCAACAGGAGAAGTTCCGCCTTGAGCTGCGCAACGTGCAGCAGCAACTTGGCCACACGCAGGAGCAGATGCTCGTGTACCAGGAAGAGAACTTCCGCCTGCGCAACGAACTCGCGGCAAAAGACGATCAACTCTTGAAGGAAAAGGCGCAGTTGCAGGACGACGCGCGCAAGCAACTGGAGTCGCTGCAGCGACAACTAGAGGTCCAAGTTCGTCAGGACTCGAAGGACTCGATCGAGAAGGTGCTGAAGGAAAGGTCGTTTTTCGAGGCTCAGGTGAAGGAGCTCGCAACTCAGAAGCAGGAGTGGGAGCAGGAACGCGACGCCATGACGAACCAACTGCGCCTCGCACAGAGCCAGATCCAGGACGAACGATCGCGATCGCAGTCTGTGCAAGACACACGTGTTCAGGAGCTTCAGGTGCAGTTGCAGCAGATGGGGAATGAGACGAGAGGACTAAGTCAGCAAGTTGAAAGTCTCCGCGCTGACAACCGGGAGCTCGAAGAGCTGCTCGCTGCGAAGGAGCACGAAGTCGAGACGCTGCAGGAGACCAAGTCGTCGCAGGAGTATGCGGCGCTCAGTGAGCTACTCAAGGAGTTCATGAACGACATTTACTTCCACTTCCAGGACGCCTTCGACGAAGACACGGAGTTCACGGGCAAGGAGATCGTGATGGCAATCCGCAAGATCCTCAAGCAAAACACAATGGACATCCTCACGAAGCTCGAGGAGTTCTGGCAGCTGCAGGAGCAGAACAAGAGCAGGTAACGAAAGTACACGCAAGCGAAACAAACACAGAGTTGAGAAGGCAAGAAGACGTGTGAAGTACGAACGAGACATGCAGTGAGATCGAATCGCTGCGAAAGAAATCCGAGCAAGCGACTATATTGAAGAGGAAAAAACATGGTGCAAGCGAATACAAACAACTCCAGGTGGTAAATGAACGGTGCTGTCGCTGGTTGGAAGGCTGGTATGCTCTCTATATGAAGTTCGAGCATCTGGCTTTGTGACTGAACCATGATCAATCAATCCAGCGACAAGTGGAGGCGGAGATCAGGTCAGGTCAAGACTGCGAGCTGTGTGTGATGTCAGTAAGCCAGTGAAGACACAGATCTCTATTTCAGTGAGCCTGCCTGGCGCATCACAACGACTGGTGGGTATTATTAATCTCGAGTTCACGCGAGCGTTTTCTCTGGGCCGTGAAGCTTGTCTGTGTTCAGCACCGTGTACTAACTATAACTACACTTATCAGTACAGCAGCACCAACATCGTGATGCGAAGTGCAGGCATGCCTTGTCGAAGTGCGCTGGTGGTACCAGTTGAGAGCGGCGTCCTGAGCTGAGTTTCTGAGCGTCTTCAACGACCACCAAATCGCTCGCTACTTCCAGGGGGATTGAAGATGATGGAAGTGCTCGTTCTCGTTGCGAAGGACAGCGCGAGTCTGCAAATGGATGCTGTTCTGCGAGCGCTGCAAGGTATGAGATGGTACCCTCTTCACATTCCTGAAGCACATCGTACTTGATGATCAGCCTTTTCGCTTTTTTCATCAACAGCGTCAATCGATCAAGTCGAAATCCTAGACCGCGTGCCAGAGGTAAGCTGTAGTGAATAGCGTAGGACCGCGCGAAGTGCGACTCTCATCTGTCTCTGTCCTTTACTTGCTCAACGCACGCAGAGCCACCAGCAGCTTCTCTCCAACCAGTTGGTACGCTCTTTTCCGAACGCTCGGTCAGTTATGGGGAAATACTGCTTACTGACTGTGTTGCTTTGATTCGTGAACACCAGGTCATCTCGCGGAAGGTCATGAGTGCAGCGAGCCTTGCATCCGTTCTCCACGAAAATGCGACAGTCTCGACAGAGCCTGAAGTATCATCGAGCAACAACAGCAGGAGTGCATTAGGTGCATCTGCACAATCGTCACCACCATCCACGAGGAGCTCCGATGCGGATCCTGGAGTCTTGCTACTGAAGAAAATCGCCAAAGTGAGTTTGGTAGTCAGTCTCCTATGCCAACACTGTTAGAATCTTCCAGTTGGGTGGTAATCGACCCATTAACTCGGTGGTTTTGTTATTGGTCGGTTCATATATTGTGCAGCGAGACAAGAAGATCAAGCTGATGGCGGTCGAGATGGACACTCTGCGGCAGAATCTGCATGTGGCCGTGCAGCGAGTGAAGAACCTCGAGGTCGAGCAGGAACAGTTCTTCGAGGACGTCCAGGGGATGAAGATCCAATTCGACAAGTAAGCCTTACATTTAGGACATGTATGACATTCTAGCATCTTATCTGACAATGTTGAATGATGCCTTAAGACTCTCGCAGCACCACCAGAAGATCCTGTGGGAGTACCTCCCGTCGCGCGACGCTGACATGGCGGCGATTCCGCTGCTTTCCAACCAGATCCAGGAATCCCCCACGTGTATCAGCAAGTATCCGCTGCAAGACGTACTCGGGTACGGCCAGTACGCGACCGTGTACGCGTCATCGATCCCAGAGGAGCCTGAGCCGCTGGCGATCAAGGTGATCGACAAGGACAAGCTCATCGACCTGGTGGCGCTCCTGCGCATCAACTCGGAGATCTCGTCGCTTCGAGACCCGAACATCGCGCACCCGGGCATCCTCGCGGTCAAGGACGTGATCCACACGAGCAAGTTTATTTATCTGGTCACGGAGCGCGGCGGCAAGGACTTGTTCGACCACTTTGGTGTGCGTCAGGACGGACTGGGCGAGGACGTGATCAAGCCACTGATGCACAGGATCGCACAGGCTGTGCAGATCCTGCACAGACACAACTATTGCCATCGAGACCTCAAGCCGTGAGTCTTGGTTTGGCTTGCCATACAATATGCAACCTTGTGATTTCTTTGTGTGGACTGACAATATTTGTTGTGTGGATCATCTATAGTGAGAACATCCTGTACAACCCCGGTGGCGCGCCGGAGAAGCTCGTGAAGCTCATCGACTTTGGGCTCTGCACGCGGGCCGTGACGTCGCAGGACCACATGCTGCGCGACTTTTGCGGCTCACCTGGGTTCTTCGCGCCCGAGATCCTGCTGAGCGAGTGCTACGACGGCATGAAGGCAGACGTCTGGAGCCTCGGCTGCATCTTGCTCGAGGTTTGTCTCTTGACTCATGCCGTGACTGACGGCTGGTGTCTTTGCACTACAGTACAACGCAACTAGCTCACATCTTCATTTTGTGAATGAACTGAAGCTGGTGATTGGGAACACGATGTTCGTCACGCTCTGGATGAACATGTACGAGCTCGACGTGCTCAAGGACCGCACCAGCTTCAGCGAGTTCGTCAAGCAGGTACGACGTCGTAATGTCAGGCACCACTTGTTGTCTCATGTGAAGAGCTGTTGGCTAACCCAGTGCTTGTTGACAGGGATTGGCTCAGGTTCGCGAGCATTGCCAAAGCCCCAAGTGGATCCACTCTTCAAAACTGCGGCACTTACTCTTCGGGATGCTGTGTGAGAAGCCCACGGAGCGGCTCTCGATCCACCAGATGCTCGACCACCCGTGGTTTCACGGTAGCAGCGCTACTAGCACTACGTCTGCTAGTGATAATGTGGCAACATCACCGAGAGGCTCGGTTCTCGTGCATCAAGCGAGCCAACTGGATGAGAGCTCAGCTTCACCAATACCACCAACAGCATCAGCTGTAGCCCCACTGAGCAGCAGGTTGCCGACCAAAGTCAAGTCCCACTCGACGTCATCCGCGTCGACGCTGTCGCCTTTCATCATGGGCGGTGGTAGTAGTGCGTCATCGAGCGTCTCTACAAGGATAAGTCCAGTGGCTCCACGACCGCTCTCTGCTGAGATGGATGCCCACTCAGCGCCATCATTTTTGCAGCCGTCCCCACGCGTAGCAAGGGCGCCGGTGGTGACCGTGAAGGTGAGTCTGCCGAGCCTGTCGCCCGAGAAACCGTCGGGTAATCGCTCGCCGGAGAAAGTGGCGACCGCTGCCAAGCGCTCGTCGTCATCGCACCACCACCACACGTCAGCCGAGTGATCAGGAAATCAAGATCCAAGAGCCACAGAGCTGCTCATAAAAAACATCTTTTTGTATCTATTTGCACTGCGCATGAGGCGCGCATTCGTTATTACCTCTCTCCATCATAGGCTCATAGCGTAAATGCTATCTGCTGGGTTGGCTCTCTGCTGCCTACGTATCAAAGAAGGCTCGGCACGGCCGCCAGGAGCGCCTGCGCCTCACTGAAGAGCTCCGTGAGCGGCGTCACTTCTTCGCGATGGCTGGCGATGAAGCCCTCGACGTCCTGTGCGGCCTCCTTCAGGCGCATCTGGCAGTCCGGGAGCATCGTCTCGGTCTCCACGAGCACCTCCTCCTGCTTCTTGATGTCGTACTCGTCCTTGTCGTCCGCGCGCATCTTGTCGATCTTGAGCACTTGAGCCGCGTGCTCCTTCACGTAGTACTCCAGATCCTTCTTCACTCTAAGATACGTACAGATACAGAGCGCTTAATCCGACGCACACACACACACACATATATCTACACACACATAAAACACGTCGTGCGCACCTGCGCAGCGTGCCCACTTTGATGCGGAACTGTCGCTCGGTCATGGCGTTCTTTTCTTGCTCGTACTGCTGTTGTTTCGTTTTGAAGCGCTCGAAAAGTCCAACGGAAAATCTGGGACCGAAAGGAGCAGAGCATAGGCGTTTTATCCTTTATTTACTCTGTAACCTTAGAAAAAAGGTTACGCACTGATACCACGCAGAGTGATTGCTGTACCTTTTTGAAAGATTTGATGGCCTAGATTATCGCTTCCACTCAATAATATCCGACATTTCTCAAGGTAAGTTGTAGAGCTAGACAGAGTACTCGAAGTACTCCAGTCACGGCGAGTGATCTGAGCATCCGAAGCCCTTGGTCCAAGCTCGCGCAAATCGCCTTGTCTGCTTTCCGCAGCATCTCGCCACAGAGGCGCTCGCTCAGAGCCCCGCAGTGGTCGATGAGGCGGCTAACCGCTCCGAGTGTGTTCACCCGACCGTAGCCGCACTGGCTATTCGAAAAAGCGGTGCCTGCGGTGGCTCCGCAGGTCGTGGTGATCGGTACGAGCGCTGCTCTCTCCGTCGAGTTAGTCAGTGCGTCTTTAACTTGGTCGAAGGTCAGACCCGGACGAGCGCTGAGTACGAATCGTGCGGACAGATGGACAATGCTGCAATGGTCTGAAACTCGTGGTCAGACTTGCCGCGAGAACCACCGTCCATTTAGCTGCCGTGGAGACTCTCTCTTTTTAGTATTGGTGCTTGACGCTTGCAGCCCAGGCTGCCTTCGAAGCCACGAACCCTTTGAGCTCGACTGAGTACAGTCGTGAAGGAACGTCGAAGCAAAACTCAAAAGCCCAGCAAGACCACTAAGCAAACATATAGGGCGACACTGAGCACTGGTGTCCACATTGAGGAGACATCGCTACAAATCCTGAGAGTTCATGGACTTGTTTCGAGTCCGAACTACAGACCCGAGGAGACACGCCCATCCGCTCGGATCGGTCATTGAGTCGGTTAACCGCGCTGTGTGTGTTTACAACCAGAGCGTGTGAGCCTTCTCTGTCGCTGAACGACCGCGGGTTCCTGGATGTTTTCTAACACAGGATCGACACACGTATTAGAATCTGAGTTACTTTATCAAAGTACAACAGCGTTCAAATGGCCAACGCCGACTTGCAGAAACCATGATAAGCTACCAAAAAACGTTGTACATTGCCTGTACTCCCGTGTCGTCGGCTCTCATCTCTCCTTTGCGGCTTCCATTGGCTTGTCTAAGGCGCACTCGCTGGCTCGCTGGCAACAGCAGTCTTCTTTAGTGGTGCCGCTTGCTGCTGCGCAAACTCGTGCAATTTGTCAACGACAAACGAGATGTCTACGCGTCGTGCCGGATCGGCGGCACACATCATCTCGATCAACATCCACTGTGAGTCGCTCATGCACTCCGATTGTAGTGGGAGGACCCCTTTCATCACCAAAAATCGGACCCCGGCGTCATTTTTCTCTTGCCATGGCATCTTGCCAGTCATTGCTTCCAGGATGCACATGGCGAACGCGTAAATGTCCGACGCCAGAGTCAGGCGATCGCCGCGAAGGCACTCGGGTGACTTCCACTGCACCGCTCCCTGTTTCTCCGAGCCGATCGCCACCTCTGCGCTGTTGAGAATGCAGCTCAGTCCAAAGTCCGTGAGCTTCGCCTCGCCGTTCGAGCCGATCAAGATGTTGTCGCACTTGAGATCGTTGTGCAGAATGTTGAGCTTGTGCATATATTGTAGACCCAACGCTGACTGATGCAGTAGCTGCCAGTTTCTGTCAGCGGCGTTCTTCTCATTGCACTTGAGGTAATCGGTCAGCTTCCCGTTCCCAGCGAACTCGCAGACGAAGAAGCGCTTGCCGACATGACAAGCACCCAGGAGCTTGACCACATTCGGGTGGCTCAACGGAAACCACACTCGCAGCTCGTGGAAGAAGAGTTCGTGGCTATACGCGTCCTGGTCAGCCTCATAGCCCATAAACTTGATGACTGCGGGGGTGCCCAGCCACGTCGCCTTGTAGACTTCTCCGAACGAACCGAAGCCGACTAATTTTCCTTTGTTGTAGTTGACTTCATGCAGGTAGATGAGCCAGGATGGATGAAGCGCACTGTCCGTGCTCGAATTTGCTGCTGCAGCATCGATCACAGTGAAGTCGAGCTCCTTGAAGCGCTGGTTGAGTCGCTCGTTCTCGAACCGCACGATCTTCACCGCTTTGGCTTTGGCTTCTGTAGCTACTGCTGCTGACTGTGGCGTCCCTGAAGTGTCCTCTGCGGGCCAATTCTCCGCCTGCTCCTCCCACGAGTGAATCGGGTCGACCATTTTCGGCGCAAGCAGGTCGAGCAACTCATCCAGACGTCGATGGAAGACGCTGCTCCTCAGCGTCACTTTTTGGCTCTTGGCGCGTAGCAGCACCGAGCTCCCGCGGAAGGCATTCCCCAAGAATCGGTGAAGACTCTGCATCACGCCGCACAAATTTCCAATAATGGGGCTGGTAGCTGGCAGGAGATCTAGTTTCCGCACGAGGTTGTAGACGCCACGAATCCTCTTCACGATGTGCTGCACTGCGTCTTGAGACTCGCGACAAAGTTCGCACTTGTCTTCCAGATTCTCCAGGAAATCTTTGAGCGTAAAATCCAGCTCTGGGATCACAGTCTTCTCGGGATCGACCCACGCTTCTGCAGCCGTGAGCTTCTCGTCTTTGAACTTCCCATGAGCCTTCTCTTCCTCATCCGCAATGCGTTTCAGACGCTGCACGGCGCTTGTAATCGACAGTCGCTTTGACGGATCCGGCAGCCACATTCGCTCGACCAGCTGACGCTGAGTATTCGTCATTCCTTCAGGAAGCTGCGGGCGAAAGCCTTGAAGTATATCGGAAGTAACGAGATACACACTTGTAGTCTCCCAGGGGATGTTACCGGAGAGAGCTTCGTAGATGCACATTGCAAGCGAGTAGATGCTGGATGCCGCAGATGGCGCGGCACCTTGGACAACTTCGGGCGCGTGCCAGCGCAACTGCTCCAATCTCGAGTCTTCTTTTGATGCGGCACACGCAGTGACCACATTGATCTTCGCAGTGCCGTCGGTCCCGACCCAGATGTGCGCACACGTGAGGGTTCTGACAAAAACCTCACGTTCGATGAGATACTTGAACCCGAGTGCCACTTCGTACAGCTTTTGCCAACGCACATGCTTGTTTTCTTCACGCGCCAGGTACTCGCGAAGGTTCGTGTGCGAGACGCTCTCATAAAGTGCTGCAAACGGTTGGTGGAGGTGCCATGCGCCGAAGACTCTAACCACGTTGGGGTGCTGCAGTGGTAGGCACCGCTCGATGATTTCGATGAACTGGGCGTGCGGCATCGAATGCTGGCTGAAGGTGATAGCTGAGCTTAACCATGTCCCAGTACCCACATATCCAGCCGCCACCGGTGCGTCACAGCTGATCCAGCTGAGGTCACTCTCATACGATGGGATAAACCAGCTTGGCACTGGTGGCGAGTCCTTCACACCGACGATCTCCAGGATTTTGTGCACAGAAACTTCGAGCAGATCGAGCAGCTCTTGACTGACCTTGTCACCGTCCTCACGCACGAAATGCCGAATCAGAGTCGTATCCTCAATAAGGAAGATGCCTCGCTCGTGCTGAAATGCTTCAAATTTTGCTGCATCTGTGATCTCCTCGCGGAAAATATTGAGCAACGCAGTTTCGTCAGCGAAGTACTCTGCCTCCGAGCTTCGGCTGTCTGCTGGATTGAGTGCCTCGCTGTCGATTCGGCGATCCAAGAAATGTAGTTCGGTGTGGAGATCGCGGAAGGCGGTCATGATACTTGGACTCGCAATCAGGCGATAGAAGATTCCGGTCTGCGAGCAGCGCAACTTCAGTCGAACGATGCGGAACACGCTCATGGCGAATCCGAAAATGATCTCTTGAGATGTGCCTTCGTCCAGTTGCTCGTAGATACTCGACATTCGATCGATAACTGCCAGCCACAGCACCTTGAACTCGTGCACTTGCTCTCCGTATTCTAGCAACGTGTCCAGCGTTGCTGAAAGAAGCGACTGTTTCTCGTTTGCTGCACTCAAAGGCGTCAAGCATCCAAGATCTCGCAGCTGAGAGACTGCACTGTGGTTTATGTGACGCGCAGCAGCAGTCAGTATTGTTTCTCCATCAGCAGCACGAACATTCACTCGCGCGCCAGCCTCGATCAGCGCTTGCACAGCATTGAAATGCCCCATCTTCGCAGCGGCGAGCATCGGTGAGTTCCCATTCTTGTCGAGTGTTTCGAGGCACGCGACGCTTCGGTATTCATGCTTGCTAACAATCGTGGTTGGTTTCCTCGCTGCCGCGACAGCGATATCTTCAGTCTCGATGAGTTTGCAGGAGCATGCATGGTCACTCGAAGCAGGAGATTGGCCCAACTTCGCTTGTGCCGCGACGAGGAGGCATGTAATAATCTCAAGTCGGCCGTGCTGAGCTGCAACGTGAAGCGGAGTTGCTCCGTTCACTGTGACAGCGTCGAGGTCTGCTTGTCTCAATAGTAGCTGTTCAATCGCGGCTTTGTCGCCATTCCTTGCGGCATAATGAAGAGCAGTCGCGCCGTTCCCATCAGCAGCATCCACATTTGCACCGTTCTCCAACAGTGCCGACAGGACGTCCACGTTACTTGCGCGAGCTGCAGCGTGGAGTGGGGTTTCGCCGTTTATCGTGACAGCTTCGACATTCGCGTGCTTTGCCAACAATACACGGAGTACGCTGATGTGGTCGTTTTGTGCAGCGAGATGGAGAGGAGTGACGCCAGTGATGCCATTGGTCTCTGGTGTTTCACCGCCCACAGCAGCAGCATTCACATTTGCTCCACGTTCCAGTAGCACAAACGCTACGCCTTCATGGCCCATTGAAGCAGCGATGTGGAGGGCAGCCACCCTGGTGTCATCTTCAGTGAGGGTGAGGGCATTCACGCACGCGCCACGATCCAGTAAAATCTCCACCAGCTTGGCGTCGCCGTGCTGTGCAGCGAAATGAAGGAGAACGCGGTCGCTTGAATCTGCTGCATTCGCAGGCACTTCTTCTGCTAGCATCGGAGGCTCCACCGCTTCACCATCTTGTTGCTTGGTTGCAGCATCTTGGTGAGATAGCAGCAACTTCACAATCCGCGTGTGGCCGCTGCTGACAGCTCTGACGAGTGGCGTTGCTCCATCCATGTCGACAGCGTTCACCATTGCTTGACTCTTCAGCAACAGTTCCACGATTGCCGTATGACCCCATCGAGCAGCGATATGAAGCGGAGTTGATCCTTTCGGATCTGCAGCATCCACGTTGGCCCGGTTTGCAAGCAAGACCGCCACCACACTTGTTTGGTTCAGGCTCACAGCGAGATAAAGTGGAGTAGCTCCAAGCAAAGTAACCGCGTTTACATCTGCTTGACCCGTCGCAAGCAATGCTGACACCATTTCCACGTGACCATTTTTGATAGCCATGTGAAGCGGAGTCCAGCCTTCTTCATCCGCTGCATCTACGGTTGCTCGTGCCGCCAAAAGCGCATTTACGACATCCACGTGACCTTGTCCAGCAGCGACGAATAAGGCGGTCATGCCGTTCACGCCAACAGCGTCCACGCTTGCTTGCTTATTCAGTAGTAACTCCACGATGTCCAAATGACCATTTTGAGCGGACGCGTGAAGTGGAGTCGATCCATGCACATTCGCGATGTTCACACTCGCGTTCTTGTCCAAGAGCAAACGCACCACCTGGAGCTTCCCTTGTTGCGCTGCACTGTGAAGCGGGGTCCAGCCGTCGAAATCAGTAACGTTCACGTTTGCGTTGCTCGCCAAGAGCACAGCCACCACCTCTGCGTGCCCTTGCTGCGCAGCGAAGTGAAGCGGCGTCCACCCATTCTCATCTACAAGATTTGCGTCCACTTGAGCCGCCAGTAGCGTCGACACAGTCTCCGCGTCGCCTTGGTGAGTAGCGACAAAGAGTGCATACGCGCCACGCAAGATGGCGCCATCCACGCTCTCTCTGCTCGCTAGCAGCGCCGCTACCACGTCAACTTGGCCTCGACCTGTAGCAGTTTGAAGCGGAGTCTGGCCGTCGATGTTGGGGGAATCGACATCTGCACCCGCGGCTATCAACGCAGAGACGATACTGGCGTGGCCTCTCTCACAAGCGATACTGAGTGGAGTCTCGCCAGTCTCAAGCGCAGCATCAACGGTCGCGTTGTTCTTCAGCAGTGCTCGCACGACATCGGCGTGGCCGTGCTGGGCTGCAACGAACAGGGGTGTTGCGCCTTCGCTCGTGATCGCATCGACGCTTGCTTGCTTTGCGATCAGCAGATCCACCACTGCCATGCTTCCTTGCTGCGCAGCGAAATGAAGAGGCGTCCATGATTCGCCCGTGACAGCATTCACATTCACTTGTCGCGCCAGCAAAGCAGCTACTACGTCTGCGTGACCTTCCTCGCAAGCATGATGAAGCCGAGTCCACTTCCTCTCCGTCGTAACAGGATCCACCGCCGCTCGATTCGCCAGCAGAAGCTTCACCACGTCCAAGCGGCCATGCTTGGCAGCAAAATGCAGCAAGGGGACGTTTTTGTCGTCCAGTGGTGCGTCCACATCCATCCCCATCTCCACGCTGTGTTGCAAGCCGTACTTCATTCTGGCGAAGAACTCGTTCACGCTCATAGCCTGCATCGTTGGCGAGTTGGCTCCGAGGCGTCGACGGGGCAGCTTGCGATGGTTTACAGGCTCGTAGTGGAGTGCACGAGGAAGACAGTGCGTTGGTCGGCGAGTTTCCAATTGCGAAGACTTGAGCTCTTTGCGGGAAAAAGCGGAATGGCAGGTCTCAATTGAATTTGCGTCACGAGAGGGACTGGCGGTGATGAGGGTGCGCCGAAGTTGAGTGAGACCTCCAGCGGAGAATGAGAATGGATGCCTCGTCTGGTTTGTTCGAGGAAACCCCCGTATAAAACAGATCGAGTTATGGTTTAAATAGATATCGTTAACGGTATGTTGTTAACAACAGCAAAAAGCACAATCATCGCCTCTATATGTACCAGTAGGAGCGGTACCATCTCGTCCGACCTTTACATGTACCAGTAGGAGCGGTACGCCCGTACTGTTGTTGACTCGCTCCAAAATGAAAAAGATCACAACCGAAGACTCGACACAAACACAAGCACGTGAGCCAAGCGAGTTCCGACGATCCCATCTGAACCGCAGGCGCCATCTGAACCATTGCTCACTCGCCATCTCGCTACCAGACACCACTCGCACCCGTTACTCAGCTATGGCCAGCGCCGTGATCAAGAACGCGGCCAAGCGCGCGCCGACCGCGGTCGCGATGATGAACATGGGCGGCCCGTCGACGCTGCCGGAGGTGCAGGGCTTTCTCACGAACCTCTTCACGGACCCAGAGATCATCCCCATGGGTCCCGTACAGCCGTACGTTGGACCTTGGGTCGCTAAGAACCGCACGCCCAAGATCACGAACCAGTACGCGGCCATCGGCGGCGGCTCGCCTATCCGCAAGTGGACGAACCTCCAGGGCGAAGAGATGTGCAAGATCCTCGACAAGATCCGCCCAGAGGTGCGTTTATGTGTTGTGCTTGCATTGTGTACGATGGCTCTATGGGACTCACGTAGCTTCTTGTATTACTGTTGTTATTGTTGTTGTGTATGTAGAGCGCGCCACACAAGCACTACATTTTCTTCCGGTACGCAAACCCGCTGACTGAGGAGTCGCTCAAGCAGATGAAGGAGGATGGCGTCACGCGCGCGATCGCGTTCTCACAGGTGAGGCACCTTCTATTATGCGTTCTGTCTGTTGTATTGTAGCATTGCATATATGCTAATGGTCGAATGACGATGCTTATGTGAACGCTGCTGCAGTACCCGCAATGGTCATGCACGACGACGGGCTCAAGCATGAACCAGCTCTGGCGCGAGCTCGACCGTCTCGACATGGTCGACGACTTCCAGTGGTCGCTCATTGACAGGTACGAACGAACGAATGAGTGGCTTCCAGCCATGATCGATAATGGTGTATGCTAATCCTCACGATTGCTTGTTATTGCATCATTGCTCATCAATAGATGGAACACGCACCCTGGGTACATCTCGGCAGTCGCGAACCGTGTGAAGCAAGGACTCGAGGAGTTCGCGCCCGAGGACCGCGACAAGGTCGTGATCATGTTCTCGGCACACTCGGTGCCCATGAACGTCGTATACAGGGGCGACCCGTACACGAAGGAGATCGCGTCGACGGCCGAGCGCGTGATGGAAAAGCTCGGTGTGGGCAACTCGCATATCCTCGCGTGGCAGTCCAAGGTCGGGTACCTCCCGTGGATGGGGCCGAGCACGAGCAACGTGATCAAGGGCCTGGGCGCGCAGGGCCGCAAGCACGTGCTGACCGTGCCCATCGCGTTCACGTCCGACCACATCGAGACGCTCTTCGAGATCGACGTTGAGTACGCCGAGGAGGCGCAGGAGGCCGGCATCGAGCAGTTCAAGCGCTGTCCGTCGCTCAATGACGAGCCGCTCATCTTCTCGGCCATGGCCGACATCGTCAAGGATCACCTAGACAAGGAGACGCTGCACTCGCCGCAGTACCCGCTCAACTGCCCTGAGTGCGTCAACCCGATGTGCCGCACGATCAAGAACCCGATCAAGCCGTACACCAAGTTCATCCAGCCCAAGTGAGCTAGCTAGCTGATCAGTGCTCAGAGCAGTGTTCAGGACAGTAGAACGTGCGGATAACAAAAGTGACGTGCGGATAACAAAAACAAGTAAAGTCAGATGAAATAGGTCCTTGTTTTGGTGGCTTTTATCACCAGTTTGTAATATTCGAGCCAAACAGAACACGCGACGAGATGCTATCGTCACGCGAGCGGCTCGAGGAGCGCCAGGGGCGGCACGCGCCGCCGCGCCACGAGTACCTGCAGCAGCTCGTGGACGAGTACCAGCGCAGCGTGCATGTGCTGCGCAAGGAGGAGATCGTGGCCAACCTCGCGAACTTCGCGTACGACCCGATCAACTACGCGTCACTCGCGCAGCTGCAGGTTGTGGACCTCTTCCTCGACATCCTCGACGCTGACCATGAAGAGACTCGCCAGGCGCTTCATCATCATCAGCAAGACAACGCATTTAATGAAAACAGTGGCAATGGCGCTGGCGTGAAGCGCAAGTGTGGCGAAGGCCAGACAACGAGTAGGCACCAGCTGGCTGAGTTTGCGATCGGCGGTATCTGTAATTGCATCGCGGACCCAGTCTTGCAGCACGCTTTCCTCAGCGGTGACGGCTTTCCGCTGGTGGAGCCCTACATCTGGAGTCTTGCCGATATCTCTGAGTCACTAAGCGGCAAGCGTCACGCGTCGCGACTCAATACAGCGCTCTCGGCGCTCTCGATCGCGTACTTCCTGTTGGACTCGAGCGCGTTTGCGATTGTGACACATGAGCCACTGCGAAAGCACATCAAGAGCCTGGAGCTCCATGTAAACACGCAGGTCGCGAATACAGCGTCGGCGTTTCGTACACGCTACGACGAGATTCTGCTGCTGCTGCATGTTACTGGTCCTCCTGTCGTTGCTGCTGCACCACCGTTGCCACCAGGACCGCCGCCACCTCTCTCACCACAAGCTCGCAACGCTCACCATGATCACCGGATATAAGATAAAATTAGAGGACAAAATGTACGAAATGACACCTAAAATCGGATTTTTCACTTTCAATCTTGATCCTTTTACTATCACAAAAGCGAAAATGACGCACGACACTGCAGCAGCAGACGGCTCGCACGTGAGCGACGAGCTCCTGGAGCTGCTCAAGTACTTCCTCGTGGGCGTCAACGCGCTGCTCTTCGTCGCCGCGGTGCTCGTGTTCGCCACGTCACCACGTCGCGCTACTGCTGCTTCTACTGCTGATGGCACCAGAGCCGCTTCTGCTGTCAAACACGCGCTGCTCGTGACCGCACACCCGGACGACGAGAGCATGTTCTTCCTGCCACTGGTGCACTCGCTCACCCAGCAGAGCGCCGATGCCTCTGGCTCTGATACCAATGCCCCACCACCTGAGTGGCAGGTGCACCTGCTCTGTCTCTCGCGCGGCAACTTTGACGGCCTCGGCGCCATCCGCGAGCAGGAAATGCGTACGTGCGGACAGTTTCTAGGTATTGAGAAGCAGAATATCCACGTGCTGGAAGATCCGCTGCTGCAGGACGGCATGCAGGCGCACTGGAGTCATGCGCACATCGCCAAGCTTGTATTGGAATACATCGAGAGACACAGTGTCAATGCGGTACGCGTTGCGGTTCTGTTCATACAATTGATTGACTCGAGGTGGTGGATGTCATTGACATTGTTATGCACGTATCTTGGATACAGGTGTTCACGTTCGACGACTACGGGGTCTCTGGCCACACCAACCACATCGCAGTCCACTATGGCGTCAAGCAGGCGATCGAAGAGCAGCACAGGCGATGCAACGCCGCCGTCACCACTAGTACGAGCTCCGATACTACCGACACTCAAAGCCCTGCAGCGGCGGCTCCAGTTAAGGTCCGCGGCTGGGCGCTCGAGAGCACGAGCATCCTGCGCAAGTACATTGGCGTGCTGGACGCGCTCGTGTCCTCGTGGATGCTCAGTGGAGCTGATGGAGACGAGAGCGCGTTCGTGTTTCTCTGCAAGCCTTGGTGGAACTACCAGGCGATGGTGCTGCACCACAGCCAGTTCGTCTGGTACCGCCGCCTCTTCGTGCTCTTCTCGCGCTACACGTTCGTCAACACCTTCCAGCCGCTCGTGAGGAACTCCCATAGTGACAAGAATGAACCACTGGCGAACAAGAAGAAGACCCAGTAAGAAAGTGGAATTCGTGACCCTAGAAGCCGCATCGAATGTCCACTGCGCGTCGACGTCTTCCTTTCTTCCCTGTGTCCATCAGTTGGAAGCGAACAATAGCATACAAATAATATGTCAGTCACGATTCCAATGTCCCACCACTTCCAGAGATATAACGCTCGCATACTCAGCCGCATCTGCTTGGTGTCCAGGATCGTGCGCTCGTCATACAGCGTCCTCCTCATCTCGTCCTCATCACCTAGCGATGATACTGGCGGTGGCTGGTGCTTCAGTGCGCACTTTCCGCTCTGCAGCGCAGCGATCGTCGCGCGCGCCGGCGTGCCGCAGATGAGCACAAAGCGCACATCTTCGTCAGTGATCTCACGGATCTGACCGTGGAACTCCTCGTCGGTGACTCGCGATGTCAGGATCACAAAGTCCTCAACGTGGAACGTTGTTGCTGCTGATGAGCCACTGGCGACGTCTTCGATAAACAGCTCCTGCTCGTAGACGTTCACGTAAACCTTCGCTGCATACACACAGCGAACAGTCAAGAGTGGTACGTTAGCCTCAAGTGAGATACGATGCGACCATTCCCACAGCGCTATCATAAGCGAATTGGTTCCGTACCATCTGGCGGCGTCACTCCATCACCAAACTGTTCCTGTTTGCTCTTGAGCAGCTCGAGTTCGTCAAACACTTCGTCTGCGATCTTTCTCGCAGGCGGAATGCCGTACTCCAAGTGCTGCAGGTTGAACGCCTCTCTGTTGCGCTTCTGCAAACGCTCGACCTGTTTTGCGAGCAGCTCGCGACTCTCTACGGTCTGCTCCTCAGTCGACGCGGGCGATTGAAAGTCACTGGCGTTCAGTTTGCGGCGCTTCTTTGTACGATTAGATTTCAGCTTCAGCTTCAGCTCTACGCCAGTGACTTGTGGACTGTAGCCTTGGTCTAGCAGCGTGGCTCGCTTCTGTAGGTTCTCGAGTCTCTTGGAAGCGGCTTTGAGGAGCTGCTGCTTGAGTTCCTTGCATCGCGCCTATTTAGATCCAGCAATACAGTAGAGAATTGAGTGAGATCCATCGCCAACACACATCGACACATATTAGGCATACATAGAGACGTACTTGGTGCACGTCCTCGGCCTGCTTGAGCTCGAACTCGAGCAGGTCGAGCCCGTTGCGCTTGTTGAGCTGGAGCTGCACCATGGCGGCCTCGGTCTCCCATCCCTTCTCGTCCTCGAAGGGCACGCAGCGCAGTACGAAGTCCTCCAGCGTGCCGCGTAGCAGCTCCTTGTGCTGCGTCGCTACGCGCTCGATGCTCTCCTGGTACAGCTGCCGCTCCAGCTCCAACAGCTCGCGCACGTTGAACGGCGCTCCCGTCGTCCCCGTCGTCGCCATTTTCAAGCGAGATTTTTCAACTGTTAGTGTGGGAGAATGCAAAACGTGCTAACCTCTCTCTCTCTCTATTTACCGGCCCAAAAACCAGCCATACCCTTATTTTATGTACGGCATATCGCAATTACAGTTGATCCAAGTATCGGCCGCATAGGAGGACGCAAGGTTCGCTACACTTATTCGCCGAAACGTGAAAACGTGAGCATGGCTTCGATGCCCGCAGCTGAAAGGGGCGGCTCACTCCACTACCACAACGAATATCTAGCATCAAGGCCGCAGTTCTACTATTCCATTCCACCTCCATCTTCGACACCAACCGCTTCGGAATCACGGAACAACCGTAGTAGTCGAGTACTTTCACTTGCTCCTGAACACCGACGGAAGGCCGACGTCCTCGGGAACCGAAGTTCGAAGCGAATTGAAATATTTGAGGCAAACAACTTACCACTTTGATCTCCCAGTGTCGAACTCCAACTTGGAGCTTGCGGAGTGATGCGGGTCTGCATGAGTTCTTGGACTTTCCAGATCACAAGCCTGTGAATGCGAGCAACGTACTATTCGGGAACTCAGAAGTTCGAGGCGGTCAGCGATCGCGGAGTCCGAGGGATCGAAGCTCAAAGCGTGCGCGTGGGCGAGTTCATATCATGTGGACAGATACGTTTGCGTTGAACTCGATCCCAAAGGTGCTCGACCGATATACCTCCGATTCCTGACCGCTTCGACAACAAAGCTCAATGTGCACGCACACTCTGAAAACTTGCCGCCCTCCTGGTTTCATTCCTGGCTTCACTCACTTGGCCGATATAAAGATAACCCACGTCCCTATTGTCTCGATCATCTCCGAACCAGAAGAGCTCCATGCTCAGCAGGAACACCACCACGGCGCTGTTGATGGGGAAGTCGAAGCGCACGCCATACAGAAGTCCGAGCCCCAGCAGGTACAGTGAGACGCTCGCCGCAGTGAGCATCACGTGCAGCAGCCACGTGCTCCCCGCTTCGTTGCTCCGGCGCCACTCTGTAAATGGCAGCACGGCGATGCACACGCAGACCAGCAGCGCAATGCCGCATTTGGTCAACATCACTGCGCACAGCACGCTCTGGCGGAACGCGAGCTGGATCGCCATGGGGAGGTTCTTGACCACGAGGTCGTCTCGACTGCGCTTGGACGTCGACATGTGGATATCGCAGTCACCACCGCCATCACGCACAGCTTCGACGTCGGTCGCCAGCAGGTCGTCGTTTTGGACGCGAAGCGCGTGCTTCCAGAGCGCTCGCGGTGATCGCTCTTTCATCGCGATCGCGC
>JAASGO010000449.1:0-23670 GCA_023334245.1 Globisporangium cederbergense
AGGGAACTTTCTGCAAACGAAGCTTTACTTTTTTTGCATCTTAGCTTACACAAAGTATGGTATACAAATACTGGTATGTTCGTCAGGAAAGCTCGAATTTTAAGGTTGTATTTGATCTGTGTAAAGAATACAGCGAGCAAGAGAAGAAGAGGATAAATTTTGAGAGAACTCTAAACTCTATTTATTTCAGCCAATGAAGTGCCGATCGGAAATATCCGACAAAATAAAAAATGCGTCCGAAAATGACGAATCTGATTTTGGCATTTGATTGGCTGAAATAAATAGCCTCAGAATTTATTTTCTTCTTCTGTTGCTCGTTGTATGCCATACACAAAACAAATGCAGCGCGAAAATTCGAGCTTACGCCGCGAACATACCAGTGTTTGTATGGCATACTTTGTGAAAGCGAAGAAGGGAAAAAGTAGCGCTTCGTTGCAGGAAGGCACGTTTGTTAATGAAACACACACACACACGTGTTATATAACCAATGCTCGGATAAGGATGACCCCTCGTGAAAGTCGCAACTTCAACTGCATGCAACAGCACATTCTTAAATGTGTATATACTTGCGTAATCGATTGCAGGCCGAGGCCCGAACAAAGAGCAAGATTATGTGGAGAGTGATCACCGCCGCCACTCGCGAGCGTGGGTGTCAGTCAAGTCTAAAGGCGGACTTGTTGGTTGTCAAACGCCATTTGCACTCGGATTTTTTAGACGCGCACAAGATGATGCGCCGAAACCGTCCCATGGGCACGACCTCTACGTATTGGGCCACGCCTCATCTGCGACGGATGGTCTGATCAACCTACGCACACATACACATACACATACACATACACACATACACACACACACACACACAGCAAACCTGCACTTGTCAGCCAACTTGTGTTTGTTGGCCATTTCCGACATGTTCAGTGAGCGAGCAGTAGACATGCATCGCTTATGGGTTTGAGCGCCAACACGATATAGGGATCCGAAAAAGCAGATCTTTGCAGATCAGTGGCCGGTCCGTCCACAGACAGCGCCGCCACGTTTTGGCTGTTTGAGCTGAACTGAAACGGCGGGTTGTGATGGCCGCCGTCGCAGCACCACCCATCGCCCCCAGCAATCGGACAGACAGGGCGGCGCCACCACGTACGTCCTACGACCCCTTCAAAAAGTGTAGCTAGCGGATTGAAAAGAGCAAAGATCCCAGAAAATAGAGAACTTGGATGCTTGTCTCCACAGAGACAAACAGAAGTTATCGCTCCCAGGACACACGCAATGTCCATGTAGAGACGATGCACGCACTGTTGAATGAAGTGTGTCAAAAAAGCTCACCACCAAGTGAGTGTGAGTGAGTGAGTGATGTTTGGATATCAGCCGCAGGTGTCTATTTTTGTCCCCGCGCAAGTGTAGGTCGTTTTTTCTCTTTCTTTCTGATTTTCGAACTGAAGCCATTCCGCCCGAAGCGGCGTGAGTTCCATTTTTCTATTTTTAGTTTTTATTCTTTTTCTAAATAAAATAGCAATCCTTCACATCATGCCATCCCCCAACCAACCAGTCGACCAAACTTTCTTTTTCTTGACCGATGGACGCACACACGCACACACACACACACACACACATGGAGATGCAACGCTGGTCCGCCCAGTACTGTGTCCGGCGGCCAGCAGCAATCCGCAGCCGAGCCTCTCCCGGTCGCCCGCCGCGTCATGCTGCAGCAATCGCTGCCACTTGGCATGCGCTCCTGCTCACCTGCAACAGCAAGCACATGTGCCCAGACAGCCACGCATTTGTGCTTCGATTATTGTTGTGGGAGAGTTGGCGTGGAAGCCGCCACGAACGCGGCCCGAACGGGGCGCGAACGCCAAGTACGCTCGCATTCGCGTCCACCCAGCGCTCCTATCACTCTTCCACCTAAAAAGAGCCAGTCATCACCATTGGGGCACTGATTGATTGATTGGACAAGTCGTGTCCGCAATTGGCTAATTGCGGTCGCTGCCGTTCAAAAAGCCGAAGACGAGTTAAAGTGCCTTTTGACTTGGTTTTAGGCAGACAGCCTTCCATTCTTTTCCACACCGACAAGACACAGCGCACACGTAATCCAAGCAATTCTGATGTGGTTGAGCTATCCCGGCGAGGGAGGGCTTTTTTCTCACGTCCCAGACGACGACCGACCAAGTGGGTGGAAAGGGGCCGGTTGGATGATGCGGGCTGGGGGGATTGTCCTCCCTACCAAAGCCAAGCTTCCTTCATTCACGCACATCCATCCCATCGCGAAAAAATGTTTTTGCCACATTTATTGTGACAATGTATACCCTCTTTAAAGTGATTGCATGTCTCTTTTCCGACAAAGAGCGATTGTATTGGATTCATCCCAAATCGTGACGATGGATTTTACCTTCTAAATATTATATTTCAAAGATTTTTTGAATTTTGGATTTTTTCCTCGCCCTTCACGGCCAATGAACTAATGGGCGACAGGACTTGCTTGCCTCCTGGGCTGAATGAGTGAACGCATGGGGCTTTATGGTGGCAAACGAAGGAGTGAGTGAGGGAGTGAGTGAGTGAGGGTTGCTGCCGCTGCCGCCGCCATAACCAGCAAAGCAAGCAGCAGCAGGCAAGCGAGCCCCTTCCCCTTGCTTCTCCTTCTCTTCCACGCTCGGGATAACAACAAGCAAACTTGGTTGGGCCGTCAGCCAGTTGTTGCTTGTCTTCTGTCTGTCTGTCGCTCGCCTAGCCCAGCCCAGCCAGCCAGCCAGCCCCCAACCAGCCAGCCGCCGCAGTCAGTCAGCTCCGTCCTGAGGACGCTGGCAGAGAAAGAGAAAACCGAAAGAAGTTCGTCCCGGCCCCGCTGCGGCAGAAGAGCCATCGCGGATCGTCCGCCCCCACTCCCAAATCTATTAACCCGAGAGCGGATACAGGCAGGACACCACACCACTTTGCGGACTACTTGGCTCCTCTGACCACCGCAACGTCAAACAAGCGCGCTCACACACACACGCACGCAGCCGAGCAAACACGAACAAGCGCAAGCGAGTGAGCGAGTACTACAGTGCGTAAACCAACGGAGATGGAGACGCCGCCGTCTCGCAGCAGCACCACAAGCGCAGCTGCAGCGGACAGCGCCTTGCGCCTGGGTGCGGACGCAGACGAGGAGAAGGCGCCAGTCGCAGCTGGAGCGCCGCTGCAGCCACCACCGCCGGCCGAGTTCCTGGTGCACGTGGCGCAGCAGATCCGCCGCGGCTTCCACAAGTCGCTCACGCAGGTGCGTTTGTTTGCTTGCTTGTTTATGTATTTGTTTATTTATAGCCTGTGTGTTGATTTGTGTGTGCACAAGCGCATGTGAGTGTATGTGTAGTTTTGTGATGCACTGTCAGCCTGACTGAAAGTCTGAGTGTGGCAATGCACTGTCTGTGTGTCCTCGGCTCGATTCGCTAATGTGCACATGCGTCAATGTGGTTTGTGCTAACGAATGCCTCCATCA
The DNA here is from genome assembly GCA_023334245.1 of Globisporangium cederbergense. Classification (NCBI taxonomy): domain Eukaryota; phylum Oomycota; class Peronosporomycetes; order Pythiales; family Pythiaceae; genus Globisporangium; species Globisporangium cederbergense. Next base: position 3,473 of record JAASGO010000449.1, read on the forward strand.
CGTCTTGTGTGTTTCTTTACTGTATGTACATGTACATGCAGGTCATATCGGAGATTGGAGACGAGTACGGTATCCAGTCGTCGTCACTTGCGCAGGTTTGTTTTGTGTGTTTTGTTTTCACAAATATGCAAAACAAACACGCTCACAAACTCACTTGTTTGTTTGTTCATGTGCTTGCTTGCTTGCTTTATTTGTTTCTTGTGCAGCTGGAGACAGGCGACCTTGTTGACAACAACAACACCAACAGTGAGCAGCAACAAGCCATCCCATCAGACGTGCGTCTAATAATCCAGGAGCTCCAGTCGTCTCGTTACAAAGAACGCGAGCTGCGCGCGCAAGTGGACGCTTTGCAGGCAGAGCAGAAGCTTGCGAGCGAGCGCCTGGCGCTCTACGCGGTGCTGGCTCTCAAGCTCAAGCGCGAGCTCATCAACGAGCGCCTCGCGCACATCGACTCGAAGAAAGAGGCGCAGCAGCAACATCAAGATTCGGGGGACGAGGCCACCAACAACCCAAGTCGGCGGTCCTCACTGGAGCCGCCGCCCCACAATGCAGACGAGGACGATCCATGGAGCTCGCCGAACAAGACACCTGGCTCAACCGCCACCGCGGGCTCCAAGCTGCTCTCCTTCACGAGCTTCTACCACTCGTCACGTGCAGCTGAGAGTGGCGGTGGTGGCGGCGGTAGTGAGAGCGAGCCGCCGTCGCCCATGTCGAGCACCAGCGGCGGACTCCAGCCGCTGCGCAACAGCCTCATGGGCCAGTTCTTGCCGTCATCGCTCCTGGACTCGCCGCAGATCACACCGTCCTCACGGGCATCCGCAACGAGCAGCAACCGATCCTTCGGCGGTAAAAAGGACGACACGTCTGTATCCTCTGCCGCTGAACGCCTGACGTTCGAGACCGAGATCAAGGAAGGACTGGACACGTTCACACTCTCGGACCCACCCTGCACACAGTGCCGACAGCATCCAGTCAGCGAGTGCACACCATGCGGCCACCGCCTGTGCGCGAACTGCGAGGCGAGCGTGCTCGCGCGACAGGACTTTGAGCTCACGTGTCCACGTTGCCGCGCCAAAGTGTCCTCGGTGAAGGAGTTGACCAGCAGAAAGGGACGCGAGGAGGACAATCAGCTGGACCATTTCCTTGAAGGCAGCGACGTTTCTTTGTCTTCTGGATCCAAGCAGCAGAGTGGGACATCTGGCGACGCGGCTGCCCTTGTGTCGCCGATCACACTGTCGCTCCTGGCGGAGCTCTTCGATTCGATCCCAGTGGAGCAGTTGGAGACGGCGCTGAAGGAGTCTTCGGGCCAGGCGTCGCTTGCCATCGAGAAGATCCTGCACACGCACCCGAGCTTCAACCCAGGCTTTGCTAGTGGCGGTGGTGGGAGCAACACGTCCGAGAGCCCCATCGCCCCGGGACACAAGGCGAGTACGCTCCACCGCTCGTCTTCGAACGCCGCAACCAGCAGCAATCAGGAACGAACTGGTGGCTCAGGTGGTGGCTCCGGTAGTGGAGGGAATACCTCGAGTGCCTCGAGCAACTGGAAGACGGAGATGTGCATGTACTACCTGCAGGGCAAGTGCAACAAGACGCGGCGCACGTGCTCCTTTGCGCACGGCGAGAGCGACCTGGTGCGCAACACGAGCACACAGTCCAAGCATTCGGGTGGAGCGGCGGGAGCGGGGTTCAAGTCGCGCATGTGCCCATTGTACCTCGAGGGCATTTGCCCCAAGTCACGTCGTGACTGTCCCCTCGCGCACGGCGAGAGCGACCTGCGCGATGGTGCGCTCAGCATGGCCTCAAGCGGCGGCGCGTCTCTGTCTCTGCCCGCGGCGGCGCCCCGTCTGCAGAGCTACAAGACGGAGCTATGCTACTACTACCTCAAGGGCTGCTGCAACTACACCAAGGAGGAGTGCCGCTTCGCCCATGGGGAGGGTGACTTGCGCACCGTTGAGAGTAACACGATGGAGTGGTCACAGAAGCTTGGAGGTGGCGGCGGCTTGGGTAGTGGTATGGGAGGTGGCATGGGAGGTGGGGACTATTCTTCGGGTCCAGGCTCCGTGAGTTCCGTGAGCACAGCGCCATCTGGTGCTACTGCTGGTGGACCTCCAGGGCTGAGCCTCGACAAGCAGCTCCAGCACCAGCACCAGTACCAGCAGCAGTTCCAGCCTCAGTCGCAGTACCAGTCTCAGCCGCTCCAACAGCTTCAGCCCCCACAGCAGCCGCCCCAGGCGCCTCCAGGTCAACCTCAGCAGCTCCAGCACGGGAGCCCGGCGTTCCCGCCACCACCGCACCAACTAGGCGGTCTCCCCCACACGCTCGCACACCAGTTCTCGCCGTATCACCAGCAGCTACCTCCTCAGCACCATCACCAGCACATGCCACCGCCGCATATGCCAGCAATGCCAAGTATGTACCACAGCAACGCACCGGCCCAGACGCACCAGTTCCGGTACCTGAAGGGAATGGAGGACGCGGCCAAGCGAGGTGGGGCGCGCCCACCACCGCAGCCGCGACGCGACACGTCGTCCTGGTCCGGGTACGAGCCCTCCAGCGGGAATGGAGATTTCTGAGGCGCCAACCAGTGGTCCAGTGAGATGAACCTCCAGCTCCAGCGTCTGTGTGTTGCATATTCCTTTTTGCTCCAAGCCAATTGATTCATGACGAAGTAGCCGATACTCCATTTTGTGAGATAATTCCTAGTAAGAACTACCTGTATACGACAAAGTTAAAACTGTAGAAGACAAGCGACGACCAGCCCAGCCACCACCACTACCACAGCACAAGTTTGAAAAGCCCAAGTATACAATAGAAGCACTCTCAATATTTGCATGTCCATCGCCAAACTGTTTGTTCATACCTTAGAGCTCTTGCATGCTGTTGTCTTCAGTAGCAACTGCGTGGACCATGCCAAAGCACGCGAGCAGGTCACGCACGTTCACCTTTACGGGCACCACCTGGCCGTTCATGAGCATGCGCACGGTCTTGTACGCCGGGTCCTGGTTCGGGTCCTGGAGCGCAGACGACTCACTCTGCGAGTTCACAAACGACGCAGCAGTAGAAGAGCTGTTCCCCGTGCTAGAGTCTGAGAGCTGCGCGTGCTTGCGCTTGTGCGAGGCCGAGGCTGCACCACTGAGGTCATTGGAGCCAGCCCCAGCAGCTTCGGAGCTCATGGACACTGCCGCCGAGTGTTGGTCTGCGATCTCCATGAACGTGTGCATGCGGCTAGTGCTCTTGACGCCGCCCGACGACAAAGCGAGCTGCTTGCGCCGCGCGCTGTCCTTGCGTACATACGTGAAGATGTCGCACTCAAACTGCGCGTCACTCACGCCCCCAGTAGCAGCACCAACACCGCTACTGGCCACAGGCTTGCGCTTGAGGAAGTTGCGGTAGGAGCGCGCGATGCGCGCCTCAAAGTTCTTTTCAGTGAGCTCCACGAGCTCGGCCTGCTTGGAGTGCACGCCTGGCTTGATGTACACGGCGCGGTCGTCGCGCGAGTAGCTCTCGGCTGCGGCCACGCCGTTCGCGTGCTGCTGGAGCTCTCTGGCCGTGCGGCTGTTGGCCTTGGCGCGAAAGACCTCGAAGCCCTCGGAGAGCAGGAAGCGGAACGTCGTGACCGACACGTGCTTGCGCGATGTCTTGCTCACGTCGCCAATCTTGATGGTCAGCGCGGCCGTGATCTCGTTGGGCACGTGTGGCAGGCGCTTCTGATGTTGCTGTTGTTGTTGTTGGGTCTGGTACACTTGCTGCTCCTGTTGTTGCTGGTTGCTTGCGAGCAGGTCCGAGTCGTAGCAGCGCCTGGAGCAGAAGGCCGCGGGCGCCGTGAAGCCGAACGCAAGGCCGCACTCGCGCGCCGCCACGTCATCGCTGCAGGACGGGTGCAGCGGCACGCCGCACGCGTGACAGAGCTTGGAGGACGCCTCGCTCGGCGTCTTGCGGCGGCAGCGGCCGCACACCAAGCTGTTGCTTACGTTGCTGGCCGCGTGCGCAGAGGAAGAGGCTTCAAGTTGACTCATCGAGAGATGGACGCAGCGACCCTGGAATACGCTCCTAATAGCGAGCGCGGGCTGTGTGGCGCGAGCGTAAATGGGGGTATTCACTCGAAAGAAAAGCAGAGAAAATTCACAATGAGGGTGCTTTTGAGCGGAGTTTTGCGATTTTAGACAAAACCTTTTTAAATTGAGTACTCGACTGAAATCCTCCTTACAGATAATGCATGCATTCAGGACTATTCGTAACGAGGAGGCAGAGCACAACAGCACGTCTGACCTTTTGTGTGTCTGGAGCTCGGTTGGTAGCTCTCGCCGAAATGGCATTGATTCTCCGCTCGCATGAGTCGTGGTGGGTATTTACAGTGTGCAAACGAAGTTATTTCCGCTTTCGTTTTCGTTGGAGCTCGTCGGCTCGAATGCGAAATGTACCGCACACCAAGTACAGTAAAGTTGGATATCAACCGAGATGGAGAAGCGGGCGCAAGTGCGATCCAGCACACACGGAGCCAAGACTTTCCAGATCCAGCGGTACCTTTGCTGCTCAGCAGCGCCCTTACGGCGTTACACCAAAACAGCTCTTTGCTTGGCTACAAATGGATTCGGACTCGACTTCCTCAGCTCCACTTGGTTTGTTCTCCGCGCCTGTCTGGACTCTACCTGCTGCTGTTACCAGGTTCCCTATTGCAGCAGCAGCCCCACCTCCATGGACAATACGAATAGCATAGATCCTCAGCAGCCAGTCGGTGCTATCGACGCCCGCACCCACACTCACACAGCGACATCCTATCTATGCCGACCCTTCTTCTCTTCTCGTCACAAGCTACAGGCTTGTCCTGTCGGCTCGAAAGGCATCCATCCGTCCATTTTCGGTTGCTTGCTTCAAGCCATTTTCACTTTTAGCCAATCAAACCTCGCACATGAGCCTACGATCTGATTGGCTAACGCTCCTTTGTCGTTCTGACTTGTTCTCCAGCCGAAGTATAGAGCCGGTTCCCTGTCGTGGACCATGTGCCGGCCGTGTATGGCGCCATGAATGCGGCGGCAGTTACTTCTTTCTCGATCGGTGCCAGTCAGTCAGCCACCTGCGAGCGAGTGAGCGGATCGGTTTCCAGATCAGCACCGACAGTCAAGTCAGTCAGCCCAGCAGCTCCAAGCAAAGCGTCGTTTGCACGCATCGTCCGTCGCACACGATCGGGCGTGCGTCAGTCAGTCAGTCCGACATACGCGCGCGGTGTCTCACCAGTACACCAACTCGCTCGATTGTGCACCAGCGCTCGTTCTCACGAGTGTTCACTCGCCAATCCACCAGCCAGCCCGTCTGTATCACGCATACTATCTACCACCAGTCAATAGCTTCCAGCAACAATGGTGTTCATCTCGCTTGAAGGTTTCGTCGGTGCGTCGTCGACCAGCAGCTGCGCAACGCAGCGCCTCCACTACCAGCTCCCGATGAGCGCCATGCACCCGTCGATGGTGTCATCGTCCGCCTCTACGAATGCGTCCTTGCACGTCGTCGTGACACCCGGCTCGCCTGTCAAGAAGAGCGCGAACGACGCGCTGCTTCGCTCACGCTTCAGCTTTCGCTCGTTCTCATCATCAGCTACTGCAAGTGCGACGCCCTTCCTGCTGTACGTGACCGACAGCGCCGTGAACAGCAAGTGGGTGCTCACCAAGACCGCGAGCGAATATCAGGAGCTCCGCAAGCAGACGCAGCAGGCAATCGGCGCATGCAACAAGTTCAGCTGCTGCGGCCCGCTGCGCCGCATCGCCAAGTCCGCGCTCTACAAGAGCCAGCGCAAGAAGTGGAGCGACAGCTCCGTGGCCTCTCAGTACGGCCTCGCGGGTGTCGTGCAGGAGTACGTCAATGACCTGCTGGTCGCCGTCTTTGCGCGTGAGCACCAGTGCGAGAGCACGAATGGCGCGCGTCGCGTGCTCGAGCGGTTCTTAGACATTGCGTCGCATCGCGCTGCGGCTGCGGACAGGGTCATGCACATGGCTTCCTCCTCGGCCTCGTCTTCGCGTGAGGCCGATGTTGACGTGAAATTCCCGAGCCGGACCCGCCAGCACAGCGACCCGACAAGCAGCCACGACGACTCCGAGTGCCCGATCTGCTGCGCCAACCTGAGCGACGAGCAGACGCTGCAGCTACCGTGCAGCCACGTGTACCACGCCGCGTGCGTGCGCGTGTGGCTCAACATGCAGCACACGTGTCCCGTGTGTCGAGTACCGCTAAAGACCGCCGACTTGGACAAGTAACGTGAGCTTGATGTGCGTGCGTATCAACGTGTAGGATTATAATTTAGTGGCCAACCATGGCAGTTGTAACAATGGAGATTAGAGTAGCTTCAAGCAACTCGCATGTGCCATAATAGACACAAGAACGCCGGGGACGAACGAAGTCCTCAGACCAATTCAGCATGACAACTCTTTACTTCACAGCATGATGTAGAAAGCAACAAGGTGAGGGAGACACCTTGGATGGTAGCGAGTGTCGATTGTGGTTTCAGTTCGACTGACTGGCTTAGGGTACAAAGGCGCTCGCTTCCTTGCCTTCTCTGTTTTCTTTTCTTGGTGGAAGGTGGTTGGTCTATCATCTGCGCGGAGCAAATCGGAATAGTGGTCTAAAAACTAACTACGGCGTGAGCTCGCCCTTCTAACTACTCTCTTTGTCGTCGTCCTCGTAGTACGACGTGCCGTACGCCAGGAAGAACTCCTCGCGCACCGCCACTTCCTTCCACGTCACGATGTAAAGCTGGTTGAGCGTGATCGGGCTGTTCGGATCTTGCGGATTCTCGATGATGCATCCGGGCACGAGGATGCAATTGTTGTAGAAACCAGACGCGTCCCAGTACACGTCTGCGGGATACTCGTACACGCGGTCGTTCGGGAACCCGCCGACGGAGCCATCAGCGTCCACCAGACCATCGAAGGGCACGAGTCGGTGGCCGTACTGGGTCTGAAACTTCTCCACGTCACGGATCACGCCATTCACGACAACGAACGTCTCGCCAAGCTCTCCGCATCGAGCGACCTTGTTCAGTCCGTCGTGGTGCATCTCCTTGGTGATTCGCCGCACACCAAAGATGCAGACCACGGAGAACGCTGGCCATGCGTGATCCGACAGGTTGAACAGTCCTCGACCAGCATCTGGGATTCCCGAGACCGCGACGCCCACCGTGCCGTTGTCGTTGGTTTCTCGGTAGGTGATGGTACTGAGATCGACCTTCTTGAAGGAGAGTTTCGGGGGTTTCGGGATCTTTCGCTTCAGCGCTGCCAGCTCTGCGTCCGTGAGATCCGAGTGAGACGATTCGGGGGAGTCGACCTCTGTAGATGGCGATGCGTTCTCCAGCTTCCGCTTTTTCCTATAAAGAGAAACCAAGCACAGCCACAGAGTTAGTAACCTCATCCCATAGACTCGACTCGAGAGCTTCACGAGAAAGCAAAATACATACTGTCCATCTCTGTCGAACAATGAGGAGAGCTTCATCTGACGCGACATCATACTTTTCATCGCTGACGAGTACGACTTCTTCGGGTTCTTCGCGGCGACTGCTTTTTGGCATAACTTAACAATGTGCACCGACGGGTTTGCGACCATGTGATGCCGACATCGGTCACAGAGCTCCTTCGCGATCTTGCACAGGTCCGAGCGCGCCTTCACTTTCTTCAGCCCCTCGCGAGCCATTGAGTCCAGCTTGAACACGCGCACCATGTCCGCGACGAGCTTCTCCAGGTCGACTTTCTCTTCCTCCTCAATCGTCTTCGAAATGGCTTCAATCTCCGGGTTCTTGGCAAAGTGGATCGTCTTTAGTCTTCGGATCTTGCCAAACACGAACGCCGATGCATTCAAGCACTTCTCCGTCTCCATCTTCTTCCAGATGTCGTCCAGCACAGACCGCTCGACGTCCGATACTGCCCGTTGCGCGGCTTGGTCGACATCCCACGTGCACAGGAACGCTTGCTTATAGATCTGCAGCGGGTCCAGGTCGGCGCGTTTTCGCTTCGAAGTACTGCTCTTGAATGAGTGCTTGAGCAGCATCGGCATGTGGAACTTGACGTAGTGGTGCAAAAAATACTCACCGCACTTGCGGCTGCCCTTGTCGGACGCGTCCCAGTTGTTGAAACGGTAGTACTTGGTATTCAGCGTCAGCACCGTGTCAAGCTCCTCCAGCTCCTGCGTTGTCGCTCTTGACAGGTACACCTCCCACGGCCCCGGCTGGATGCTGTGCGTCTTCATAAAAGCGAGCACCTCGGCGGACGCGATCTGCTTCACGGGCGAACTGGACGCGTCGGACAGCAAATTCGTCTCCTTCTCCAGGATCTCAAACGACTCGTCAATCCGCGCCATCGTCTCCAAGTCCTTATGCGCACTCGCGTCGGTCTCGACTTTCACTGGATGCGAGAAATCAAGTCCCCATTTCGTCCAAAAATCGAACACAGCGCGGATATTCGTCTACGCACACAACGATAGCAACATTCGCATCACAACAACAGCATTCGCAAATCGAACGTTAGCATACACGCATTCCAGCCGATAATCGGGCCAATCGCCATCACAGTGCAAGCAAACAAGCGGAACTTACGCAGTGTCGTGCCTCTTTCGGTAGCATTTGCGCAAGCGTGTACAAAATCTTGCCAAGCGATACTACGAGAGATGACGCGTGCATCTTCTCGTTGCGGTCCTTCTGTGTGAAGCCTGCGCGTACAGACTTGATCACGTCGTGCACGACGTAGATGATATTCGACTTTGCTTTCGACGTCTGCAGTGCGTCCATGGTCTCCACGAGCTTCTCACGGATGCGCTCGTGCAGATGTTGGTGGCGAATGATGAACTTTGAGCATACCTGTGACAACATCACAGTGGCAAAACCGTGCAAAATCGCATCCATGAGTCAGTTCAAGCGCTCATACGTCACAAACTCGCAGTCATTGCTCCAACCAAATACGTGGCATCGCTGTACCTGAATTGCTGAAGGTTTTGTGTCGAGCTGGTCAATGAGCAAGTCAAATTCGAGCATCGGGTCGCCAAAAGTGTTCGAAATCGCCTTTGCTGTTGACACGAGCTCCTGCATCACCTTATGGCGCTCGTGCATCTTTTCCTCGAGTTCCGAGTTCACTTCCGAGACGATGAAGCCGATCATGACGCCCTCGCGGTCTGTGCAAAGCGACTTGATCGAGTCCTCGCTGGCGCCTGTCAAGCATGCAATAGAGCAGCAACCCATAACGTCAGTATTAGTACAATAATCGCCGCCATAATCCCAGTTGCAGCATCACCAAGCAATCCACGTGCACATACCGCTCTTACGAAGCCTATGCAGACACTTGAGGCTCTTCAGCAGCGTGGGCACGATCAGGTAGAGCGTGAAGTTGAAGGTCGAGGCGACGAACTGTACGCAGAGCGCGCACTCGTTCTTCTTCATGTACATCTTCATCTCCTCGCAGTTCTTCGCAAAGAACTTGCAGAAGAAGCCTTTGTGCGGGATCGCCGCGAGCTTCGCCTTGGTGCTCACGACGAGCTTGCGCGGAAAGTCCCGCAGTAGCACGCGCTTCTCCGCGGGCAGGCGGCCCACGAGCCCGATCGAGCGGCCCTGGAACTTCACATCCAGATTCCAGTTGTCCCCCATGGTTTCTATGCGTGTCGTGTCTTATCTGTTGTTGTCGCTGGATCTCTTTGAGTGTGTGTGGCGTGTCGTCTACTGTTTCTGCTGGTGCAAGCGTGGTCACTCTGGCATCCGTCGCTACACGGGCACCGAGGGTCTGGTTGGGCGAGTGAGGAGCACGAGAAGGGAGTGAGTGAGGGGGTGGCGAGTGGGGATACTGGAGACGCGAAGCGGGCGGGCGTTCGTGGACGAGCTAGTTGCCTCTGCCTCTTTTCGTTCGCGACGCGCGGGCTTCCCCTCTTGCTTTCTTGCTTGCTTGCTGGCCTGTTTGGCGAGTCAAAATGCGCGCGGAAATTCATTCATGCAGCAAGCAAGCGCGACTCTCCCCCGCCTGCAAATTTGCACGCTTTTCTGAATATATGATTGGTGTAAAATGTGTTTTGGAAGCCATTTTATTGGCTGAAAATGATAAACGGCCAGAAGAAGGATAGCTACAGCCTGCGCTTTAGCTTTACAGATTTCATTGAATTAATACTAGCAATGTGCGCTGCACATTTCGAGCACTGTGAATATACCTTGCGGGAAAACTCGTGTGCTGTCGCCCGTCGCGCCCAGCAGCACACCAACCCATCTTTTTTCTGTTTTCGTTTTCGTCGTTTGTGCGACAAGTCAGCTTTCAGACGCCGAGAGTTGAAGCGACGAGAAATCCAGATATCGAGCCGACTCGATGGGTGCATTCACCAATTTTGACTGGCGCGCGTGCGTCGGCCGATCCTACAGCTCTCTCTCTCTCCATCTCGATGGATCTTCAGCCGTCGCCTTCATGCCCACAGCAGCAGGCAACTGATGGCACAACAGAGGAGCTCTGTCTACGAACTCACAGTCAGGCGATCAGCGTCAACAGGAGTCGTCATGCTGCCGCTGGTGTATCGCGCGGGTATGGTATTCAGCAGTTGGAACAAACGTATTGACCTTGTGTATTATGAACATCTCATCGGCTATAAGAAGAATGTACAGGAGACAACGATGCTATGTGCAGGAAACACAGTATTTGCTTGAGCTACGCCGGCGCGGAGGAGATCCCGCGGATGAGGCCCTCGGCCGTGCCCATGAGGTTCACGGGCGACTTACCGTCCGTGATGAGGTAGCCGTTGAGACCCAGGGCTTCGAGCATCTTTACCTGCGTCTCCGGCCCCACGCGTGCCATCTCCACGAGTGTCTCCTTGCCGATGCTGCCGACCATCTGCTGGAACTTGTCGGCCTCGATCGCCATGAGCTCGCGCTTTTTGTTGATCTCGATCTCGGCGAGCTGCTTGGCGTGCACGACGCTCAGCTCCTGCTCTTCACGCAGACGCAGCAGCTTGGCATCGTGTTCGATGCGGTTTGCCTGTGCGCGTAGCTCGGCCTGGCGCACGGCCGCAAGACCCTCGATCTCGGCTGCCTGGGCGATGGCCTTTGCCCTCCCCACTGCCGCACCTTCGGCTTCGACAGCGCTACACTCGGCCGTGAGCTGCACGAGGTTCTTGCGCGCCTCTTCGGCTTGCGACTGGTTCTCCAGCTGCTGCTTGAGCAGCAAACCCTTGGCCTCTTCTTCCTCCTGCTGCGCCTGCGACTTGGCGCGCGCCTCCTGGGACTTGGTCGTGATCTCGATCGCGAGCTGCACGGACTTCTGGAGACTCTCGCGGGTGAGCTGGTCAACCGGCTCGGCCGATTGGATGTCAACGTTCGTGATGCAGAGCAGGTTGGCGTCGAAGAGCAGCGATTCGCGCAGCCTGCCGTTCGCGTCCGTGCCGAAAATCGACGTGCGGATGATCTTGGCGCTGTGTTTGTGGAAATGGTCGAAGCTCTCGACGGCCACGGCGCCGCGGATGCGCGACGCGAGCGTCTTGCACGCGTCGCCCACGAAGTCTTTGACGTTGAAGACCTTGGCGGCCTCCTCCGCGTCTGCCGGGTTCACGCGGAACTGCCAGTTGTACGCGATCGTGAGCGACAGCCGCGCGTGATCCGACGTTTCTACGATGATCTTGTCGCGCATGAAGTCGGGGCCGAGCTGGAGGCAGAGGGTGCGGATGACATTGGGCTCCTTGGGCACGCCACCCGCCAAGCGTAGCTCCGTGAACTGCTCTTCAGGGTCGAGCATGACCAGCGTGGGGCCAAACATGATACGCGAGGACGTCGTCTTGTAGTCATAGACCTGGATCGCGGCGTTGTGCGGCACTTCGAACGTGACCACACGCGTCGGGTCGCGCTTCCTGTCCCCCGCTTGCTTGACCCATCGCATGCCCAGGCTTGCTGCCACAGTGGAGTTTTGCGTCGGGTCCGAGACGTACGCCGACCCGGCAGACTGTGAGAAGAGGAGCTCCTCGACCTCTGGCGACAGGTACTTCGCCCAGAGCTCTTCAGTTGGTTGCAGCATGTACGTCTGGCCCTTGACAGCGCGCACGAGCCCGGTCTTCTTGTCGCGCACGTACACGCCCTCGTTCGTGTCGAGCGGGATGGCCTTGCGCACTTCCAGCACCTGTACCTGGATTGGCGGGATGTACTCGCGTGGACCGTGCACCATCCAGCGCTCGCCGGCCTCGCGCTTGATCTCCTTCTGCTGCGCATTGTTGTTGTTGTTCTCGTCGTCGTTCGTCTTTTCAATGAACGACTCGGTCGCCTGCAGTAGTACGGCCTCGTCGTCCGCCAGGATACACACGTCCTCGATGGTCGAGTTCTCGAGCTTTTCGCCCGGCTGCAGGAAGAACGAGATCTCGCCTTTTCGCAGTTGGCGCGTGCCGCGCTTCTGCACGCCGTCTACCACAGGATCCAAGATCACACAGTACTGGCGGTTCGTGAGCGTGATGATGGGGACTGTGCCCACGATGGCCTCGTGCACGTCCTGCACGTGGGTCTCGGTGATGTCGGCCGTCACGAGCCACTCCTCGCCGGCCCTGCGCTGCACGCCATAGATGTCCTTGAACGTGCGCAAAGCGCGCAGGTGGAGCGCGGTCTTGTCGGTCAGGATGTGCGCTGCCATGGTCTCCACGAGCACCTCCTCGATCTGCGGCAGGTATGCACCGGGGGTGCGCACGAGCCACTCCTCGCCGGCGTCGCGCTCGTTGCCGAGCGAGTCCTTGCATTTCTTCTCGGCGCGGAACTTGAGCGCGTGGTTTTTCTTGATCACGATCGCCTGCACCTCCCTCACGATGTTTTCCTCAACGCGCGGGTAGTACGTCGCTGGCCCGACGAAGAGCCACTCGTCGCCGGCGACGTACTTGCCCACCTTGCGCATCACACGGAGGTGCAGCGCTGCATCGACCGGTACGACGCGCAGACGCTTGATACCTTCAACTTGCACTTCGCCAGGGTACAGCGGAAATGGGTCGGGGAACTTGTCGTGGATGCGGAACTCGAACTCGCCGTGCTGCAGCTTGGCCTGGTTGAACTGGTCGTGCACGACCTCGCCCTCGGCCGTGCGCACGACCGGATTGCGGATCTCCACGTAGTGTTGCGCGGGCAGCACGATCATGTCCTGTACATCCGTGAGCACGTACTCGTGCTCCTGGCGCGTGTACGTGAGCGGGCCAGCGAGCACGCGCGAGACGTTTGAGTTGGTGTCCAGCACGTGCACGTACTTGTACGGCGCGAGGCGGATGACGCGCGGCCCGCCGGCGTTGCTGGTGTTCTCGACGCTCGAGCCAAACATGACTACTGGTGCTGGTGGGGGTTGCAACGGGTTGGCTGTTTGGTGTGTTGCTTGGCTGGAAGGTTTAGGAATGAGCTCTTGTTGGTGTCACGATTGAGCTGAGCTGCTCCTCGAAGTGAGTTGCTAACCGAAAATGTACCCAACGGTCCTAGATTAATGTGTCAGAAGCCCTTAATTCGTTGACTTTCTAGGTCTTATGGGTTATTTATTACCTGAGGATGTGGGCCACGTCAAACTAGGATAATTAGGACACAGTCAGCATGTCGCACTTTATGGACAGCTCATCTCCAGATACCAAACCAGATGGGTACACTTTGCAACAATGGCGTCACGCTTGCATGGCATTGCTCTCGGATCAGATGTGCGCGTGGGGACATTTGCTGGCGCAGGCGCTTGCTGTAAGGACATGGTGCACCCAGGAACAGTTTCTCACGTCACCGACGAGCCAGCAGAGCGACCGATTCACCAGCTCAACCAGTTGACTAAGAGAAGCGAGATCTGCGCATGGCAAGGCCACTGGCAGTGCGACAAGCTCGTCTGTGCGTCCGTGCGCCGAGAGGCTCCAAGCCAAGAGCGGACCGTTTTGCTCTGGTTTCCCCTGGTAAAAGCGTGGAAAGTGGTTCAACTCTCTTCGAGTTCGTGTCGCAGCGCGGTACTATGGAGCACTACTGTAACTACTCGAGATCTTCCACATGGAGCATGGCGTCAGTCTCGTGTCCCAGCTCCCTGTTGACCGTCTTGAGGAAGGCGTTCCAGCGGACGTCACTCTTGAGCAGTTCTCTCGTGCGCTTACCAGCGTCGCTAGCGAGTGATGGATCGAACGCCACGACTTGGGTTGGAGCTGCAGCTGCTGCCTGCGGCGTCGCAGAAGAAGAATGCGGGTCTCCTGGTACCTCTCGACGCTGCGGTTTCTTCCACTTCCCAGGACCAGCTTTCACCCACACGCCGTCTTCGTTCAAGCGCTCTTGCAGTACTCTTCTCATAGCCTCCGAGTGGTCTAATGGAGAGTCACGAACTTCACTCGCATCCTGTGATGTCGCAGCAGAAGCGACGTGGACTTTCGTCAGCAGCTCTCCTCGTATTGACGGTTTCTCGTGATGCCGTCCACGACGATGGTGATGACGATTGTACAGTCGAAGCTTCTCATGCAACCTGCTGCCTCCAGCGTTGTCTTGTGTAGCCTTTGTGGTATCGACTTGTGTTATCTCGTGGTCCTTGTCCTTTGTGCCCTTCTTGGCCTCCTTGCTGGCTCGAAACTTGTTGATCGCGTCCACTTCGACACGTTCGTTCTTGAGATTCACCTGCACCAGTAACTCCCGGCGCTCGTCGACTGAGCAAGGACAACAAAAGTCAGCGAATCCATTTCACACATCGACTGATTAACACAAAGCCTACCCACCCAACCGTTGCTGGAGCGCATCGACCATGATCGCGTGGGTCTTCGAGGTGCCCTTCATCGCCATCTCCAGCGCTGAGTTGCGAAAGTAGCAGTCCTGGTTGTCAATAGAAAGCATTCCTTTGAGTCTTCTAACATTGTTAACCACAGCATTACTGATAGTACCACCACTCACTTACTTTCAGCACTGACGCGTTATGAAAGAGCAGCAGTCGTAAAAGTCGCAGGTTTGCGTGCTCGACCGCCCAGCGCAGCGCCGAGAAGCCGCTGCGGTCAACCCCATCGGGCGACGCGCCGTGCTCGAGCAGGAACCTGACGACGCGCATTTCCTTCTTCCGGCACACGACGATCAGTGCGCTCTCTCGCAGCTGCGACGCAGATCAACCACACAAGCACACAAGACAGTAGCTCAGGCTCCGGACCAAACCCACAGTGCCGAGAGGAAAATCAGTTTCCGTAGGACGCACTTTCGTGACCGCGTTGATGTCAGCCTTGTAGCGCAGCAGCAGCCAGAGGAGTACGAGACTGCCTCGCTAGAGTAGATTCTCTCAGCCATGAGTCTATTTGTCAGTGAGCAGATCAGAGACACCGACGGATATCCAGTATCCGCGCAGTCAACGCAACCGCAACCCAAACCTTGGCTGCGTACACGATTGGCGGAATACCCTGCTCCAAGAGATTTATTGTCAGAGTGTGCTAGACATCCACGTTGAGCAGTTTGTTTTGCAAGACAACGCACCTTGTTGTCTTGCGCATTTACGTCGTAGCACCCGGCACCCAGCATCGTCCTATCGCCATCCACAAAGATGAGAACCTTGAAAATCAGAGTCGTTCTCTCAGCCTTTTAGAGACGACAGTCCCTGCGTTAAACGTACCAAATGAGCCAGACGTCTGAGACGTAGAGCCGTCGATACGCGTACTTCTGGAACCGCATCGCCAACAGGTGGAGCTCATAGTCGAATTTGTCATGTTCTTCCTCTTCCTCCTCTTCCTCCTCTTCCTCCTCTTCCTCCTCTTCCTCCTCTTCTTCCTCCTCCTCCTCGCTCTCGCTCTCGCCTGCACTGCCGCCGGCCATTTGTCTTCTCTATCTTTCAGCCGCTTCTGAAAGCAAACCGATGGTCGCTGACACCACCTCTTGCGGCTATAAATAATGAATTCGTCACTGCTGAAACCTGGTAATGGACAAAGACGTGGTCGAGCACTTGGGATAAAATATACTCTCTCTCTCGACAACTTCACTCTCTTCTGCCACTCTCACGCACGCAACCTCTCTCTAGCTTCATTCCGTTGACTGTGACTCGACTCCTGCCTATCCGCTTTCGCTCGAAAGGTGATCTCTAAGGTCGTGGGCGTCTCGAGCCGCTCTGTAGTGACACATCAAATAACTTTGTTAGTAAATTGTCCAACCGCACTATGTCATTCCTACCAGTAATCAACAACTACATACCTCGCGGTCTTCCTGCTTGACGCGATCGTCGTCCGAGCGCCCTCGCTTGAGTGGCGGCCGTGCGCTGCTGCCCGAGTACTTGGACGAAGATGACGTTGTTGACGAGGACGACTCGCGTCGCTCTTCCTTCACCACCGCCACCTTCTCTTTCTCGACCACCTTCTCCTTCTCGGAACTCTCCACTTTCGCCTTTTTCTCGCCATTCTCAACAGCAGTGGGAGTTGAGACAGCAGCGACAGGTTCACTACCGAGCTCATCATCTTGCGCTGTCGTCACGACAGGCTCAGCAGGTGGCGTAATCGCAGTGGCAACCACATCACCCTTCGGCTTCTCAGGGATCTTCATGATGCCTCTCACGAGCGCACCCGCACCCTGGATCGCCAGGTCCAAGTGTTCCACACTCGCCTTCATCGACACGCGCATGGTCCTCCAGCAGTGCATCTTATCCTTGTCGGGCCAGTACGCCTCCTCAATGCCGTTCTCCGGGTCCCACGCCTCGGTGAACCGGTCCACGTAGTTCTGCAATGGGACCTCGGTGGCTGCTCGCACACATTAACAGGCAGCAGCATTGTTGGTTAGCTCTGTAACTATGCCCATTCATAATCAGTAGCCAATAAAAGCAGCAAACCTCGCTCGTCGCCCTTGATCTTCTCCAGGATCTGCGACGGCTTGGAGCTCTCGGTCAGGATCTGCTCGAGCAGCGACGAGTCGCCCGCACCCCCAGGCGCCTGGCGCGTGCGCTTCGGCATCATTGGACGCGCGCCCAGGGAAGGTGCATCGCCCAGTCGAGCCTTCTTCTTTGGCGAGAGCGAGCCTGGCGGATGCTTCTCGTACGGCGGACACTTTTCCTGCTTCCACTTGGTCCAGTTGCGCTCGCGCTCGAGCACGCGCGAGACCATCTCGCTGAACCCTTCGCCGTCTGATGGCGTCTGCTTGAGCAACTTGACGACGCGGTCGTTCATCTCCACAATTTTGGACTTGGGTGTGAGCGCGTTCGCTGGGAGCTTGGCCTTGGCCAGGTAGTTGAACAGGATGAGGAACTGCGTGAGCATGCACTCGCGAAGGATCGGGTCGCGCAGCTGCAGGCGGAAAAGGCGGCTGTTCGTGAGGTACTTGGGCTGGAAGAAGTGGTCGCTGCTTTGACTCGAGTCCGCTGTTTCTGGGGTATTAGCATTGGCGGACTGTTGCTGGGCACTCAGCAGGTCGCGCGTGCGTTCGAGGTCGTCGCTCGAGAACGCGTTGCCCTCGAAGGCCGCGAGCACCACATTGAGCTCATCAAACTGGATGTAGGGAAATCGGTTTAGAGCATACATTAGTATCACTAGTAGAAACATCGCCAAGAGATAACGAGCCCATAGAGAGACGTACGAATTTCTCCCAGCTGTCGGAGCTCTGCACGGCGAGCTCGTGCTCGCGGAAGTACCGCTGCAGGTCCCAGAACGTGCGGTACAAGTTGTAGTCGATCGGCCCCGCGTCCGCGCCGTGCTGGTCCGTGTCGATCTATTCCATTATGAAAGCAAGATATTAGTCTAGCCAACGACAAAGCGGCTGACTGGCGATGATTGTCCTGCAAGGTTCACACCTCAATGGCAGGCACAGCCTCAGCCACCGCAGCCGAGTCGGTTGCCTCTGCGCTGTCGAATGCATCTTGGTCCTCGAAAGCAGTCACGTTCGACACGTTGGGCTGTTTGAGATACAGTGCACAACACGAGTTTAGTATGAGACGACCTTCACAACGATAGACTGCGTTCTACATATTGTATGAATCGCACCTTCCCCATGAGGTTCACGGCCGAGCGCTCCGAAAGCGCAAAGGTGAAGGAGAGGAAGACGAGAATCTTGCCGCAGAAGACGCTGTTGTGGGTCTTCGAGAGGCGGCGCAGCAGCGCGTTGCACATCTTGAGTAGGCACAGCGACGCTTTCGTGTTACGCCCGGCTTCTGGGATGAAGTCCGACTGTGAAGGAGAGAGACCATCACACACACATAACGGGCGCGTTAAGCATAGTGAACAGAGTCACCCTCGCCCCAAGCACGTTGAAATTGCCCGTGTTTACCGTCGTGAGCTTCTCCTTGCGCGACTCGAGCAGCGTCCAGAGCTTCTCGCAGTTGCTGATCGTCTGACCCTCCATGAGATCCTCCAACACCTTGTACGGCGCGCTGTTGATCAGAAACTTGCGCACAACGCCGGCGATACACAGGTCCAGCAGCGCGGGCACGCCGACGCTGCTCAGCGACGCGTCGGGCACTGTGAGCAGTTCCCACGAGAGCTTCTCGACCACCTTCTGAACCGCGACGTCCAGGATGTTGTGCACAAACTCGATGGGCTTGTCCGCCTTGATGCACCGCTTCTCCAGCTGCGCGAGCACGTCGGCGTAGAGATCGCCGAGTTGGTCGATCGCATCACTGCGCCGGAAGAATCCTTTGATCGCAGTCTAGTGTTATTGCGAAAGCACGGAAAGAGAGAGTGAAAGAGAGAGAGAGAGAGAGAGATAAAGCAATACGAGAGTAAGTACATGCACACACACAGGTAGATAGAGAGATAGCAGCATGAGCGCCTTGCGCTTTGCCGTGGTACACATGTACGTGGGCCCACCTCTGCGTTGGTCGTGAGCTCGAGCGCCATGGTCGGGGAGCTTTTCGTGCTTCGGCTTACTCTGGCGCGTCTCCAACAGCCCACATATATTTTCGACAATTTTGTACAGTTGACAGTGTTGTAGTCCGAAAATCGAGCTCTTTGTTTTCGACAACATGCCGACCTTCATGTAAATAACAATTTCTGTTATTTACATGAAAGACAGCACATGTTGGTTTCACTATATCGACGACCCTCGACGGGAATTTACAGTCCACGGACTATTGCATAGTGAAACCAAGAGGTGCTGTCCTTTCTTATTGCCTTAGTCGTTTGCAGCTGTTTAGAGCAACACTTGTGCAACAATAGCTCATCAAGCTTGTAAATTGCAATCGATGCATTCACACCTGCCAACCTGAAGTGCATGGCTGCTGCTCAAGGTGCGCACACATCACGCCAGAGTCACTCGCCACAACAGACGAGAGGCCGGCCGGCCATCAAGAACTCTCTCTTGTCTCTCTACAAGCTATAGCTCTAATCAATCGTCTCTCCCATGCATCATAATGCAAAAAGTAAAAGAGAATCGGCGCTCCCTGTGCTTGACGTCCGTCCACTTGCGCTCGTAGCGTCTTCGCAGCCGTTCTTTCTCAGTGGCCCGGGCCTGGCGAACAGGACTCTCATTATCAATAACTTCAGTCTCCGAGGCGAGCCCCGCAAGGTTCAGCTGGCGCTCGACCGGGACCGCACCGCCCTTGGGGCTGCTGTTTGAGCCAATGACGCTCTTGGCCCAGGTCTCCAGGTCGCTCAGCAAGCTCAGGTCGGTCTAGCGCAGGAGCTCAATTAGCACAGGTTCTCTTGGAGGATCTGGGTTGTGTTCACTATGCTATTCAAGATGCAGCGGGAAATATTGCGTTGGTGGACCACTTCACCGACAAGGTCACGTTCTTTGCGCGTAAGCTGGAGCCTGTGGAGCTCGGCACCGACAACGCGATCTCGTGGAACTACTTCTCCGACAAGCTGCTCCTGATCAGTTTCATCATCCCAGCGATCGCGTCGCACACGACCTCGAAGGTGTGTCGCACATTGGTCTCCCGATGGTCTTCGTGCGTGAGAGCAAAGATAAAGAGCGTGTGCTGCGTGGACTGCGCAGCAACGAGCGATGGAAGCCGCTCGTCTTCGATCGGTGAAGCAGAGGGCTGAGTGTGACCGAATATTGCGAGAGAATGCCGAGGAGCACACGTGGATTGAGAGACCGAACGCAACCAAGATCTAGCGCGCCAGCACGCGCTAGCGCAGGAGCAGCTGCGTTCAGATAGCTCGGATTCCTGAGTCTCACCCCCCAAACCAAACCTGTTGCCGAAGCGAGGTCTGCAGAACCCCGACTGTGTGTGGCTGATCACTCTACGAAGAACTCGAAACATCCGCGCTGGATGGAGGTGGCTGCACGAGGCGGGTGGACAAGCGGCAGAGAAGTGGAGGGTGCAAGTCAGAGGAGGAGGAGG